>CABHPR010137148.1:24367-43621 GCA_902168415.1 Peromyscus melanophrys | reverse complement strand
GATTTCATATGCACGACATTCATTTGGAAGTCAGATGACAGCTTCTGGGAGCCAGTTCTCTCCTTCTACCATGTGGGTTCTGACAACCACCTTAGGTTAGTAGTCTTGTTGGTAAGTGACTTTACCTCAGAACCGTCTCTTATGTTTAAACCTGAGACTCAACAATTTTAGGTGATTCAAGAGTGCCTAGTCTTATTGTCTTTGTACATAACTCATGGCTACAGAACTTATATTAGAAGCCTAAGACTCTTGGATTAATTCCTAGCATAATAGAAGAAAATATAAATATATCTAATCTTTGCATGCATGTTAACATATAGCATTTATCAAATAAGTGTTCAGTGATCGTTCTACTATATTTACAGCAACCAGATTCCTTATTTCTTCATTTTGCTGGCATTTAATTACACTTTCATTGTAAGATAAAATACAGCAATTCAAATCTCTCAACACAGTTAAAACAAAACAAAACTTACAAATACATACACAATGTACTTGTATGTGTATGCTATAAGGTAAGCTATCCTTTTCAATATTTCTAATATTAAAAGAGGCTTACTATATGTTCAGAAATTCATTATATTCTATACATTTTCTTACATGTATTTCAAAGCATGAAATTTCCCTGAAAAATACTAAAAAATCTAGTACCAGCTTCGAACTGACTTGAATGATTACATCGAAGTCCTTTATTTTCATACCATCAGTTGATTTCTGAGATATAAGCGTTCCTAATGCTCCATAGCTAATTTAATCCTGTCTTGTTTCAGCTGTCAGATGCCTTTAATGACCAAACTTGCAAAGTGTTTCACAACTAAGGCTCTTTTACCATCCCTGTCCTCCTGCTAAGTGGTGCAAAGAGACAGTGATAAATGAGGGTGTTCCCCTGAAGATGGAGCTCATCTGCAACAGGGTCAGAACAGCTCCTTAGGAAAATGAAACTAAATCAGCTGTGTAGTCTGTAATTAACTTACAAGGTATTAGCGCAAGCGCAACGTTATTAATTATATGCGTACGTTATGATTTTTCCTATGAAAGTTGTAATTTGCTCAGTAATGATTATCAGCTCATCTTAGTGCTTTTGTCATAGTATCAGAATATAACTGTCATACATTTTCACTTTATTCCATTTACTGCTTTTGTCTGAAATGCAGAAGTAAGTATGCATCCTTTCCTTGTATGTACAGAAATGAAAAATTCTAAAATTAAACACTGACATCCTATGGTTAAATTAGTTGCAGCTTGCTTAAGGTACAGCAGGCTTTTGTGGAATCTTTGAGGTTTTGGAGGTTAGTGTACTTTTTTTTTAATTTATTTTATTTTATTTTACAATATAATTCAACTTTACATATCAGCCATAGATTCCCCCTTTCTCCCTCCTCCCGCCCCTCCCCCTTCCCCCGGCCCACCTCCCCATTTCCATCTCCTCCAGGGCAAAGACTCCCCCGAGGGTTGAGATCAACCTGGTGGACTCAGCCCAGGCAGGTCTAGTCCCCTCCTCCCAGGCTGAGCCAAGGGTCTCTACTAAGCCCCAGGTTTCAAACAGCCAATTCATGCACTGAGCACAGGACCTGGTCCAACTGCCTGGATGCCTCCTAAACAGATCAAGCCAATCAACTGTCTCACCCATTCAGAGGGCCTGATCCAGTTGGGGGCCCCTCAGCCATTGGTTCACAGTTCATGTGTTTCCATTCGTTTGGCCACTTGTCCCTGTATTCCATCCATCCCTGGTCCCAACAACTCTTGCTCACATAAACCCTCCTCCTTCTTGCCAATTGGACTCCCGGAGCTCCACCCGGGGCTTGACTGTGGATATCTGCATCTAGTTCCCTCAGTCACTGGATGGGGTTTCTAGCACGACAATTAGGGTGTTTGGTCATCCTATCACCAGGGTAGGTCAGATCGGGCTATTTCTCGACTATTGCCAGCAGTCTATTGTGGGAGCATCTTTGTGGATTTCTGTGGGCCTCTCCAGCACTTTGTTTCTTCCTATTCTCATGTGGTCTTCATTTACCATGAACATTCCTTGTGTTCCCTCTCTGTTCTTGATCCAGTTGGGATCTCCCGCTCCCCCAAGTTCTCTTTCCCTCGCCCCTCGCCCCTCATTACCCCCACTCACGTCCAGACTGTTCATGTAGATCTCATCCATTTCTCCGTCATTGGGCGATCCCCGTGTCTTTCTTGGGGTCCTGTTTTCCAGGTAGCCTCCCTGGTGTTGTGAGTGGCCGTCCAGTCATCCTTGTTCCACAACTAGTATTCTCCTATGAGTGGGTACATACCATGTTTGTCTTTCTGAGTCTGGGTTACCTCACTCAGGAGGATTTTTTCTAGATCCCTCCATTTGCCTGCAAACCTCATGATGTCATTGTTTTTCTCTG
This sequence comes from Peromyscus melanophrys, assembly GCA_902168415.1. Taxonomy (NCBI): domain Eukaryota; kingdom Metazoa; phylum Chordata; class Mammalia; order Rodentia; family Cricetidae; genus Peromyscus; species Peromyscus melanophrys. The sequence goes on along the minus strand of CABHPR010137148.1, from coordinate 41,243 downwards.
CTGAGTAGCATTCCATTGTATATATGTACCACAGTTTATTTATCCATTCTTTGGTTGAAGGGCATCTAGGTTGTTTCCAGGTTCTGGCTATTACAAATAATGCTGATATGAACATAGCTGAGCAAGTGCCCTTGTGGTATGATTGAGCATTTCTTGGGTATATGCCCAAGAGTGGTATAGCTGGATCTTGGGGGAGATTGATTCCCAATTTTCTAAGAAAGCGCCATATTGATTTCCACAGTGGCTGTACCAGCTTGCATTCCCACCAGCAGTGGAGGAGAGCCCCCTAGCTCCACATGGAGGTTAGTGTACTAAGTGTTGAGTCAAAACTAGATGTATTGCATTCAGTCTACATTGAGGGTTTGCTAACAGGTAATTTTTGTCATTTCCCATTCTATACATACTTTTATTTTATATTGATCCTTCTATATTATTATTTTCTTCCCCCTCTCCCATCAATGGCCCCTTTCCAGGATCCTGGATTCTATACATACTCCAAATTAAACATCAAATCTCAAGATTCAATGATAAGATTAATACACAAGTGAGCACATATGATTTTTGTTTTTCTGGGTCTGAATTACTCTGTATAATGCTCACCAGTTCTACCCATTTATCTGCAAATCTCATTTTTTACAACTAAATGAAAGTCATTTTCCTAAAGGGACTACTTATTCATTGTCCTTTTATCAACTGGTAGACATCTAGGTTACTTCCATGTCCCATGTCCTAGTGACTGAATAGAATATCTGTGAGCATAAATGACATGAATCACTGTAGTAGTAAATAGAATCCTTAGTGGTATATATACAATGCCAATGCATCATATGATAGATTTATTTCTTATTTTTCATAAACTTCACATTGATTTCTATAGTGGTTGCACCAATTTACAGTCCTACCCAGAGTACCAGAATATTCTCTGTTCCCCACATCATCACCATCATTTGTTGTCTTCTGTTTTTGTAACCTTAGCCATTCTGACTAGTGTAAGATGAAATATCAACGTTTTAGTGAGTAAAGGAACCACACAATACTGTGTACACTAATATGTTAGTATGCATGCAAAAGAAAAAGGAAAAACAAGGTTAATAATCAAAGTGCATCTACTGATAATGCTAAGTTCTACTATGGGAAACAGTGGGGCATACATATGAATGGGAATAACAGCTGCAAAGGGAAAAATAGAGTGAATATGTGGAAATTTTGGTTGGTGGTAAACTAAAAAGAGGAAGGAAGAAATGTACCCAGATATCATAAACTAGGTCAACTTCTGGGCCTTGGATGGTGTAACAGTAAGAGGAAGGGATATGTGGAAAGAGAGAGGAAAGCAGAAAAGAAAGAAAAAAAGGCAAGGGGCACAAACACAAATGGTTAAAGATGGGAACAGTAGGGAGGTAGCGTTGGCCGGCTACTCTCCCCCAGTGTGGTCTGTAATGCATGGTAGCCGTGGGTGAGGAAGGAGCGCAGGGCGGAGACGTCCGGCAAGTGGCCTGAGTGCTGACGTCAGTCCTTGGCTGACCCACTCATCACTTTCTGCTCCTTGTCATGGTTCAGGTTGCACACCGTTGGCTTGTACTGCTCTCTTTCCTCTCTGGAGGGTTCCTAGCTTCCTTGTGTGCTGGATTTTCCTGACTCTTCTGTGACCTGTGGATTTCCTTGGAAAACCCGCCAGCTGTTATTGAGCTGTCATTGCTGGGTTTAGCTCCCACAGCTTTGCCTCTCCTGGTTGAGGCTCTGATAATGGCCCTGTCAGCAGACTCTGAGAATCCTTTGTATAAAATTCCCGTCGGTGCCACTTTTGTGGATTTCCTCATAGGAGGCTATTCAGTTTACCTGGGACAAAATGCTTTGGCAGCAGCAAGTGCAATCAGATGTTAAAGAAAGTTTCTGAGGCTGATTGGAGAAGAGATTTCTTGGGGGTGTTGATTAGATTAATTCCGGAATTAGAGAAGTGGGCTGATGGAGTTATAAAATATTCTTCTTCCCTTTATTTCCAAAACTATTCAGCTGGTATCTTAGTTAAGGTTTCTATTGCAATGATAAGATATCATAACCAAAAGCATGTTGGGGATGGATGGGTTTATTTTATCATACAGCATGTAGTCCATCATCCAGAGAAGTCAGGGAAAGAAGTCAAGACAGGAACTTGAAGTCAAGAAATGAGGCAGAGATCATGGAAGAGTGCTGCTTAATGTCTTGTTCCTCGTGGCTTACTTATACAACTCATGATCACTTACGTACCTGGGGAATGGGCTCACTGATATTAATCATTAATCAATAAAATGTCCTACAGGCCAATCTAATGGAGACATTTTCTCAGCTGAGCATCCCCCTTCCCAAATGACTCTAGCCTGTATCAAGTTGCTAAAACCAATCCAGAAATTCAGCTTCTAGTCTGCCATCTCATCCATAATCTGACCTGGGACAGCTTATATGTCAATTCTGTGTGTCCACATATGGTCAGGGTTCTCTGACACACACCATTACCATCCTTGTTCACAAACCCTCATATAGATGTGCATGCATCTCTATAACTTTATATATAATACATATATATATATATATATATATATATATATACATATATTATGCCTTTTCTGAAAGGTGTTTGACTGGCAGTGGTTAGAAAAACTGCATTATTTTGTTTTAGGGTTTTTTTTTCCCATGAAATAACATAAATGGCCACTCTGGACTCCTGATGGCACCTCAGAAGAAGAGAACCGAAATATATTTAGACAACTCTAATACTGTCATAGCACAGGAAATAATGAAGAGGAAACTGACAAGCTGCTATCCAAACCACCAAATTTTCTCCCATTTATAAGTGACAATATAGACATCCTCCTTGTTAAAGAATAATAACCCCAACTGTTTTTCATTATACACTGAGCTTTGCCTAGCATATAAGGAACAGTAATATTTTATGAGACTAAAATAGATTATTGATATTTATATACTAAAAATAGGTGAGTTTAAATAAATACTAATGATTTTTAAATTCAGTGGTACAGATTTTACAGTATTTGAATATTACTTAAATCATCCACTTTACCTAATAATAAATCTATCTTGATAAATTTATCTACCAGTCTGATGAAAACCATTGCTGTGATGGTAGCATCTGCAAAGGCTGGATAGGAATCCTTGCCATATACTTGTTACATTAATTTAGTCAGCAAATATTCTTAGTGACCATCATTCATTTAGTCTCTTAGACCTAATCATTGAGAATAATTTTGTTTTGTTTCCTTATAAAAGGAACCATCCTTCACAAGCTTAATACTAATATATATATAAATATATAGTTTATAGTATATATTATATACTATATATTACAGAGTGACAGCTCAGGCTTACAGAGTGACGGCTCAGGCTTACAGGCTCTTTCAGGAGAGATGATCATGACAGAGCTGAGAAAAAGCAATAGGAGCCACTGGAAAGCAATTGGAAAGAGTTCCTACAGGAACCAAAGGTGTTGGAACACAAACAAACTTGAGTACTAGAACCCAAGCTCAGTGTCCTCTGCTAGAGCTCTACGTGTGCTCTTTACCCATGTGCCATTTCTCCAGCCCCACAAATAATATTCTCATTGCAGCATTTCCCACGGAAAAAACCCTGGACAGCTTGTGAAACTTTCCTATATTTAGGATGGCATGAGCAGATCTGTGGATTCATGTGAAATCGCAATTAGGCCGGTTGGTCAGGTGTGTCACATATATTTTTTCGAATTTGTCAGCACTTCCATCAATAGTCTCTTATTCTACTAAGGCCTGCATTGGAAGTTTTTTTTTACCAGTACTTAATGACAACACTATTCAGGATGGCAGACTATGATTCTCTTCAACTAATATTTTGTATTTAGCATTGTTACTATTGTTTGGTTTGATGCACAATCCATTTAAAAATGAAGTAGAAGCTTGAAAAAAGCCAACGGAGTAGAAAAATATTGGAAAACCACACATCAATTAGTAACTGAAACAGTGAGTGAACCAAACTACATTACAAAACTGTAAATGGTAAATCTGTACATTACCATATCAACAAACTGTCAACTGTGATGAGATTGTACAGACAGAACACACAGGAGGGTGCAATGGGAATCATGAAGACAAAAACCTTTTGAAATGAAATTGTATTGAATTGACGACTTGCGCAACTTCCCCTAGAGCCTTTTAGGTTAGACATCTCTGCTAATTTGGGTCATGAACTTTTGCTTAATTTTCTGACAAAGCACAGTCACATCTCTTCTAAGCCAATCGAGTTATTTCAGTACAATTGTCATAAGATGCTTGCAAAATAAATTACTATTGTTTTTGCCAAAGGCAAGGAAGAGACCAGCCCCTCCATGTTATCATTAAAATTTCATTTTCATAGCAAGTCCATGCATGTTGGCTGGAAGCGTCACAGCTGCAATGGCAAGACATAAAGCAAATACTTCACTCAAAAACAAAATATTGATGTATGGAAAAAAATTTATTTAAATGTTACTGTTGACTCTCTATTGAGGATACCTTGAAAAACCAAATGTAGGAACCTGCTGAATATATTTCATATCAGTGAAATCTACAAATGGGTCATGGAAGAGAGAGGCATGTTCAATATCCTTTGTGTGCTTATTTAACATTTGTATTAAAAGCAATTAGCCAAAACAATTTTACAAGTTTTGCTGATAATTAAAATGGTATATTGTGATTATTAATAAAAATGTAAATGGTATTATACTCTTAAGCAGATACCCCTGAAGCCCAGTTATGTGCTGTGAATCTTCATTTGGTCACAGCATGCACATTCTGATCTTGATGAAGTGTTGTAGCAAATCAATAGTGTAGAGGTGAATGAAGGACATGTACTGCGTACAAAGCTTTCTAGTGCACTGTAGGAGGAGTTGGGTGGCATCTTTGAGCCAAGCTTTACAATACTGAATTACTGTTGCTGTCGAAAAGACCATTTATTATATGAGTTTTGCAATTTCAAAATCTTGCAGGGAAAGGTGGTAAGTAACCTGCTTAAGTTTCTGTCTCAGCTTTATTTTTAAAACAGGCTTTGGAGATATAATTTACACACACTACAACTAGCCTCTGTAAGAATGTAGTTCAGTGATGTTTAGTACATTTAGCAGCCCTTGAGGTTGTATGGTTTTGCCTTACTTGTTAAGCATTTTTAATGACCACATCTCATTTAATGACATAGATCAAGGAAAACACTGCAGTGTTGGGTTGGACTCCCTTCCTCTTGCCATTATTGAGGTATAATTGGATATAAAATGAAACTACATAATACTGGCTTCCTATAATTTCATGAACATGAATTTGTATACATACACTTGATACTGTCATTAAAAGCAGTAAGTATATTGAGCACTTCTGAAAATATACTAATATCCCTTTGTTCTGGATTTAGTTTTGTGTTGTAATAAGAGTACTTAATGGAAGAGTTACCATATTGAATTTTAAGCATGCTTAACTCATCACTAACTCCAGAAATCACATTGTATAGCAGATTTCTGGAACTTAGTCCCCTCATAACCAGTGAATGATCCCTATACCATTTTCCCCCACTCCTGAGTCCCCATGCCTACTAAAGAGTAGTCTTTACTTCTCTATATGCACTCCACAAAAGAAATCACACACTACTACAGCAGCACAGACTAGTTTATTTCATTTAGCATATAGCCAGATCACTCCAAAGTATTTCAAAATGTAGGATTTTTTTCTTAAGTACCAATGATCGTCCAATAAACCTAAATACCATATTTTCATTATCCATTCATATGTCAACGGATATTTGTTTTGTTTCATTTCTGTCTCTTGCCTGTTGTGAATCATGCTGTGAACACAGGGGCAATGCTATCTTTCTGAGATTCTGGTCTCTGTTCCTTTGGGATATATATACGGAGGTGGGACTGCTAGGTCATATCATACCTAGTTTTAAATTTTTGTGTGAAAGTACCATAGCATTTTTCCTAGTGGATCCACCATGTTACATTCCCACTAACAACATTCAAGAATAAAATTTTTTGCAGACCACCAAAACTCATTTTCCTTCATGGTAGGAATCCTGAAAGCTCTAAAGTGCTAGTTCATTGCATTTAGCTGATGTTGAGCAATGCTCAATATATTACTCATCTTTTCTGTGGATAAATGTCTACCGAAGATTCACATTTTTTAACTATTTTTTTATTTCTATGCTTTATAGTTGTAGAGATTCCCTATAAATTTTGGAAATTAACCATTTACTAAATATATGATTTATAAATATTTTCTGCCAATATGAAGACATTATTTTTATTTTGTTGATTGTTTCCATGCTGGGCAGATACATTTTAGTGAAATGTGACTCCACATCTTTATTTCGATTTTTATTGTCTGTCCTTTTGGTGGGGCATCCAAGAAAGTAGTTCCAAGAGCAAGAAGATTTGTGTTTTTCTTCTGGAATATTTAGTTTTATATCTTATGTTTCTTTTGAATCTATTTTGAAATAATCTTTTGTGATGCAAGATAATTGTCTAATTTTATTCTTTTGGATTCAGATATCCAGTCTTCCTAAAACCGCTTGAACATGATTTCCTTTTCTAGGGTATAGTCTTGGCACCCCTTCTAAAGATCTGTTGGCTGCATATGTGCAGATTGATTTCTCGGCTCCCGTTCTGCTCCACTGGTCTCTGTACCTGCCTCATGTCCTTGTTGTGCTGTCTGGATTGCCGTAGGAAGTGTGAAGTCTCAGCTTTGTTCAGAGTTGTTCTGCTAATTTATGTATTTTTGTGATTCCATATGAATTCTAGAATTGTTTATTTCTCTTTCTATAAAAATAGTTTGAAATGTCACTGAATATGCAGATTCTGTTTAAGCGCCCTAGACATTCTAATGCCATTAAGTGTTTTAACTTATGGTCAAAAGAGGTTATCTATTTGTTTGTTTCTTGTTTAATGTTTTTATCAGGCTTTTCTGGTTTTTAGAAATAATACTTTGAACATGTTTCTCTATGTATTTTACTCTTTTTGGTGCTGTTGAAAATGAAACTAATTTCTTAGTTTTATTTTTGGATAGGTCATTTTTGGTTTATAGAAACACTGATTTTGTGTTACCGTGATAGCCAATCTTGATTGTCACCTTAATACATCTGAGAAGAAGGAACTTCAATTGAGAAATTGCCACTGTCAGATAGGCATGTCTGTAGGACATTGCCTTGACTGATGACTGATGTGAGTGAGTTCAGTCCACTGTGAGTGGTGTCACTCCAGGACAGGTGGTTCTGGGTTGTGTGAATAAACTGACTGTGGGTAGGGGAAGCAAGCCAGTAGCCACTGTTCCCTCCATGGTGTTTCTTCAGTTCCTGCCTCCAGGTTCCTGCATGAGTTGACTTCCCTCAGTAATAAACAGTAACCTATAAGACAAACAAATACAGTCCTCCTCCAAGTTCATTTCAGCCTCTTTTTTTTTTATCACGGCAACAGGGAAGCAGACTAGTACAATTATGTATTGTGTATATTAACTGAATCTGTTAGGTTGTTTTTTTCAGTTTTGTGTTTTCTCTATAGATCATGTTATCATTAAGCAGAAAAGTTTTCTTCTGTATCTGTGATTTGGTAATTTGGACAACTTCTCTTCCTTTTCCCCTTCCTCATTCTCTTTGTTTTCAGTCATTGTTAAATGCCTTAGCTGAGACTTTCCATTGTATGATGAATGGAAGTGGTAATACTGAGCATACTTGCTATTTGTAAAAGACTTATTTCCACTCCTTCTCTTTGATCCCATGCATACCTCCAAATGTAAAATGAGTCTCTTGTAGAGTATCCTTTGGGAAACTGGAGGTTGCCTACTTTCTCTTCTGTTTTTGATTGAGAAGTTTAATTTATTTACTTTTAAGCACTTTATTGATTTCTATCTGTTTTATAGTACTTTACTCTGTGTGCCTCTCTTTTCTCTTGGATGGGTATCATTTTCTACTAATGTTTTTGTTCTTTCCCCTTTATCTTTGTTTATAAGTGTAAGCTTATTTTATGTTTTGAGGTAATGTTGACTCTTTTATTTTTGTGGGCATGTAATGAATTTTCTTTTATTTCTTATGGCAACTTTTTTATTTTGCTCCCTACCACACAAAAACACATTTTATGTTATTGTCAGAAACTGTTTATTCCTAGTTTGTATATCATTTCATGTTTTTTGTAGTTATAATTATTATCACTCTTTGTCTTTTAACTTTTATACTTGATTTAAAAATGGTTTCTCTGGATTTCAATATTACATTATTCTACATATATTTATGTATTTATCTTTATAGGTGAAAATAAGCTTTCCTGCTGCTGAGTACCATATATTCCTTTCAACTTCTGTAGCATTTCCTGTAAAACACATCTAGTAGCAACATTGTTTTCCTATTTTTGTTTATCTGAGAAAATCTTTCATTGCCAAAGAATAAATGGCTAAGTGTAGTATCTTTGGTTAACAGGTGTGTTTGTTTTAGTACTTTTATACTATTCCACTGTTTTCAGCCCACATGCGTTGTGCTGGGCAATCTTTAGGTAGCTGATAGATATAGACTTCTTTGTGATAAGGTTTTTTCTTCAAAATTCTCTCCTTTCTTCTGACTTTAAAAGACTAAGTTATAATGTGTTGTGAAGGATAATGCTTTATATTTAACTTATTTGGGTTTGGGAAGGCTTCATGGAGGTAGATGTCTGTTTCTCTCCCCAGCTTTAGTAACTTTTGAGTCATTATTTCTTTTAAATTTGATCACTACCTCTTTCATATAGCTTGTTCTTTCTAAAATCCTGTAATGAACACACATAATTGTACAAAGTGGTATTTAATATTTGTTCAATGCATATATTCCTATTATTTTGGCTTTTCTAGGTGGTTACTTGAAAATGACCAGATTTCAAGTTCCATAATTCTTCCTCTGGATAGCGCATGGTATCAAAAAGCTTTCTTCTGTGTTTTTCAGATCAGCCACTGTCCTTTTCAGCTGGAGAATTTCCTTAACAAATTCTGTTTTATGTTCAGCTTCTCATCTTACTGTATTTAGTTGTTCAGTTGTCTATCTCTGTCTTCTTATAGATCACTGAGTTTATTTGTGAGAATCAAATTAAATTCATTGTCTGGCAATGTGTAGAAATATATTCCCTTAGGGTCAGTTATATACCCTGTCAGTTTCTATTGGTAGTTTCTTGTTCCTTTGTTAGTGTTCGTAGTGGTATTAGTACTTTTGAAGAAATGTTGTCTTCACTCTTCACAGTCTGTCTTTTTTAGGAAAACCCTGACTACTTAGCTCAGCTTCAGTTCTGAACAAGAAGGGAGTCATGTATGGGAAGCTTCCTTTGCTGCTCTAGACCATGGGAGCACACACTTGGTTGGGCTCAGTAGTTGGCCAGAGCTGTCTCATGTTGCTCTGTCACTAGGCAAAATTATTTGTGTCTGCATGCTGTCTGCTAAAAATTTACCTTACTTCTATTTCCCCTAGGTAGTGATACTATGCAAAATTTCCCTGTGTTTTCTGTGAGGTAGAACAGAAATAATCACTTCACATTTCTCTGAAATGTGAAGGCAGATGAGCAAACTCCTAAGTCTCTCTTTCCCTAGTAAGAGAAAATGTATGCTTAGGACAGCCATCCAGGTGTTCACTGTGTTGTCATAGGGAGAGGAACAAACAAACAACTCTCTCTCTCTCTCTCTCTCTCTCTCTCTCTCTCTCTCTCTCTCTCTCTCTCTCTCTCTCTCTCTCTCTCTCTCTCTCTCTCTCTCTCTCTCTCTCTCATTCTTTTAGTAAATAAGTGAAATAACCTCTCCAAGGTTGCTGTTGCTTCTCCCTTGGATTCTAGAACATTTCCATTCTTCTTTTTCTGCTCGTTTGGAAGCAGATCATTCTCCAACTTTGTATGCCAGGAAAATGCATGTCTTACCTCTCCCCAGTTTATTTTCCCAGAAATTTCAAATTGAAGAGCCATACAACATAAAGCTGTTTCTACCACGTTCTGAAGGACCTGTCAGTAATTGCTACTTATTGCTGAGGAGTTATGTGTGTGTGTGTTGTATTTATGTGGATTTCTCTGTTGGCTGATAATGTTTTACTTTTTCATGTGCTGGGTGATGGATATATGGATAGCAAGACGTGAGATAGATATATGAAAGACAGATGATACACAGATGTTAGATAAATAGATGATTAACAGATAGGTGGTATAGAAAGATGATTGATAGAAATGATAGATGTTAGATAAAAGATGGGTAGTTGATGATAGATGACATATAGTCCGTAGGTGGCAGATAGATGGTTGATGGACAGTGAAAGAGGCATAGACCTATCATCCAGTGTTTCTCAATCTCTTTCATCAGTGTGATAAATGTTCAGTGTAGATGTCTTTTCCTCCCTTTGTTAGGTTCACTCCAAGATGTTTGTATTTTGTACGAATAATGTGAACAGGATTATTTTCCTAATTTCTTTCTCCTAAGTTTGCCCTTGGTTTAATAGAAAGACCACTGATTTGGGTATGTTAATTTTATAACCTACCACTTTGCTGAAAGTGTTTATTAGTTCTAGTTTTCTGGTGTAGTTTTTAGAGTGTTTTATAGACAGAATATGATTATTTGCAAAAAGGTATGCTTATTCTTATCCTTATTCCATCCTTGTATTAATGCTTTAGCTAATACTTCAAGCACTGTGAGAGGAGCATGTGGGAAGCCTTCCATTGTGACTGATCTTCGTGGCTTTGTTCATCCAAATCAGTACATATACGCACTACCATTGCCTGTTGTTTTCAATTGTCTGACATTCTATTCTGTGTTCTTCACTTACTCTTTTACTTATTTTTATTAAGTGTTTTTTCAGTATTATTTTTTAAGCCTTGGAGTTTTTATAATAATTGAGGTATAATTTAGAAAGCCTAAAATTTACCCAAAGTAAGTTATAATTCAATCATTTCTGTGGTGTTCACTTTTCAGCTAATATCCACTTAAATCTTCATTCACTACCATTGATGCATTTATGTCTCTACAAATCAGAGAATATAATTTTTAAAGTGTTATATAGTTTTTATTTTACAGTAAGCTTTTGTTTGTGATTGAATCTATTTATTTATGAGCACCTGGGGAAGACAGAGGACAACTTGCAGGAGTTGGTTCTCTCCTTCCACAATGGGAGTCCCAGAGAATGAACTCCGGTTGTCAGGCTTGGAAGTAAGTGGCCTAATCTTCTAGCCATCTCTCCAATGTGATTCATAATTTTTGATTGTTGAACCATATGCTACTATGTCAATATATAAACTATAGCATATATATATATTCCTTTTGTTGAAAATAGATTCTATTCTCATGTGATATATTCTGATCACAATTTCTCCTCCCTCTACACCTCCCAGCTCCTCTGTACCTACCCTGCCATCTGGATCCACTCCCTTTCTGGCTCTCATTAGAAAAGAACAGGCTTCTAAAAGATATTACTAAAATATAGCAAAATGAAATATAAGATAAAACAAAAACTATCACATAGAAGTTAGACAAGACAAAGAAACAGAAGGAGAAGAACTCAGGAGAAGACTCAGGAATCAGAGATCCACCTGTCCACATACTCAGGAATCCCATAAAAACACATTAAACTGTAGGCCACATTATGTATGCAGAAGATGTGGTACAGGCCCATTCAGGCCCTAAGCATGCTGCTTCAGTCTCTGTGAGTTCATGTGAGTTTGGTCATGTTGATACAGAAGATCTGGTTTTCTTGGTTTCCTCTGTCTCCTCTGGCTCTTACATTGTTTCTGCCTCCTCTTCTGCCTGATCCCTGAGGGGAGAGATTTGACAGCGACATCACATTTAGTGCTGAATGTTACAAGATCTCTCACTCTCTATATGTCACTGTGTGTCTCTTTATTTCTTCCCATCTACTGCAGGGGGCAGTTTATTTGATGGTGGCTGGGGAAAGCATTGATCTATGAGTATAGAAGAATGTCATTAGGAGTCATTTTATCACTGCAGTTTTGTTTTTCTGGTTTTTTTTTTTTTTTTTAAACTAGCAGCATTTGCTTTTACACACGTCCATGGGCCATCTAGTTTCTGGTTCTTGGTCACCCAAGCAGTGTTGAGTATGGGTTATTTCTTTTGGCGTTGTTGGCCTTAAGTCAAATAAGATATTGTTTGGTTACTTCCACAAGTTTTGTGACACCATTCCCCTTTTAATTAGTGTTGATTTGATTATTTTCAGCTTGGAGAATTATAAATAGGATACTTTTACATGCATGCTTTGTGTATGTATAACTTCTTTTTCTTTGAATGGAGTCTTAAGAATAAATTTTCTGTGCTACATAGCAAGTATCTGTTAAACATTTCAAGAATCCAAAAAATGCAGATAATCTTTGCAATTTTTTATTTTCATCAGTGATGAATGGGCATGCAAGTCTCTCTTCATAGTTTCGGACTCTTATACTGTCTTTATTGCAGTCAATGCAATAGGTATGTAATCAATTCACTGTAATTAGTGAGGAGATTATAATACATTTCATAATATCATTATATTAGTTGTCCGTTGACATGACTATAAACCATTGATGTATTCATTTAATAAAGTATCTATCTAAATCGAAAGGCTACCAACATTAACGATATACTTTGAATACAACCATTTTCAGACATTTAATTTGAAAATATAATCTTTTTGATTGCTTAATTGTATCTTTTAACATAGAATAGTTTCAATTTTAACAAAGCAAAAATTTTCTAGTGGTAATCTTTTTAGTGTCATACTTAAAATTTCTTTCAGAGTCCTAAATTCAGGATGATATGCTGTAGCAGAAATCTTAGATGGTCTCGAGGCATTTGGCCTGGGTAGGCATCTGGTGCCCCACGTTGGGCGCCAGATGTAGCAGGAATCTTAAAAGTTCTTATTAATAAAATCAAACCTGAGCCGGGTATTGGGGTGAACACTGGAAGGTCAGAGAGACAGAATAAGCCACAGCTACCTCACCTTGCCGGATCCTCAGCTGGTCTTGTTTCCTCAGACTGGAGACCTCTGAGTCCTTATCCAGAATGGGTCTCAGCTGAACTGCTGCTAGAAGCCTGAATGCTTAACCAGCCACATGCTTAACCAGGCCAAAGGCTTCTCCAGGCCAAAGGCTGCTAGTTTCTGGTCCTCACGCTTTATATACCTTTCTGCTTTCTACCACCACTCCCTGGGATTAAAGGTGTGGGTCACCATGCCTGGCCGTTTCCAATGTGGCCTTGAACTCACAGAGATCCAGAGGGATTTCTGTCTCTGGAATACTAGGATTAAAGGCGTATGCTACCACTGCCTAACCTCTGTTTCATATTGTGGCTATTCCGTCTCTGACCCCAGATAAGTTTATTAAGGTACACAATATTTTGGGGAACACAATACCACCACAATATGCTCTTTCTGTAGGAGTATTATTTTCTCACTTCATTTAGTTAAACTGTGTGACAAACTGGCAATGTTATTTTTAGATTTATTTTTATTTTTAATTATATATATATATATATATATATATATATATATATATATATATATATGACGGGGTGCATATATGCATATGTGAGTCAGGTTCCCATGGAGTTCAGAAGAGACCACTAGAAGTTTTTATATGTAGCTTGAAATAACTTTGTAATTTTTCATTGATATCTAATTATATTGTACACATTGTTTGATAACTCTAGTTTTCTCACCTGGTTTGTTTGAGGCCTTTGTCAGAATTCATTGACAGTAAGCATACGGCTGTTTGTAATGAAATTTGCTGCATTGATCTTTAAGCCCATCTACACATCAATAGCACACTCATAATTTTTACAGCATTCTCTATGGAAAGTTTTAAAATTAGAATAAGTCCTCTGCTTTTCTCTTTCTTTTGAAAAAGGAATTTCACTATTCCGAATCTCTTCTCCTTTAACATATGCTGTAGGATCAGCTTGTTGATTTCCTTTTTAAAAGTTGGTATTTTAAGAAGAAATTCATGAATTTTTTTACTTTAAATATAAAAAAATTGGAAAATTAGTGTCTTAACAATATATTGTAACCAGAAAATATTTTTTTCTCTATTTAAAAACCTCAGTTTTCTCCAAAAGTATTTTAGTCCCTTAATATCATTATTAGACTTTTTGACTATTTTTGTTTATCCCTCAATATTTTACTATTAAGAACTATAATAAATAGTATGAATAGCATTGTTTACTTGATTTTGTTTTATGCCTCCTAGTTTCTAATATACAGATATATTGAAGAAATTTCTACATTGTTTCTTAGTCATAGAACCTTATAACTAGCAGTTCTACATGTAAGAGCATGTTCTCTACAAGGAAAACAGATTTTTTTTTCTCCTTTCCAATTGGAATTCCTTCACATTTTTTGTATTTTATTTATTTCTTTATTTCTTTAATTTTTTTTCATTTTACATACCACCCATTGTTCCCCCTTCCTCCCCTTCCCCACTTTCCCCGCACCTTCCCCCATCCCACCCCCATCCACTCCCCATAATGTGTAAGGCCTCCCTTGGGTGTTCAACATAGGGTGGCATACAAGTGGGGACAGAACCAAGGCCCTCCCCCTTGCATTAAGGCTGTTTGGGCAAACCCTAGCAACGGGACCAGGACTTATCCCGGGGACATGAGCTGGCTTTTTAGAGCCCATTCCTTCACATTTTGTAAAACTACTTTTTTCTTGTTGCTGTAATTATGGTTTCATGGAAGTTTTGAACATAAATGGTGAAAATGGACATCTCCTTTCGTGTATCAGTTGTGTGAGAAATGGAAAAATACATTTGAGGATACAAGATGCCCTTTACATGTATTTGCCGATAAAGAAATGTAGAATTAATTAATTAATTAATCATCATATTTGTGATGATGTTTGATAATGTTATCTTTTTCAACACTATTAGGTAGTGGAGTTTTGAGGATTTTTATTTTTGTTTTGCTTTAAGTTTAGATTGTCTGGGTACACTTGGTGCTTTCTTAAGTTACCTTAGAAACATCCAAGGGAACATGAACTAGGGAATTCAAGTTGTTCTGTGTTAATGCCATTCTGCAAGCATCAATTTAATATGAAGATAAAGGAAAGGCTTTGTTTAAGAAAACTGCATAAGTGTTCATGGCAAGATAGTCAAGAAGTCAGTCTGAACTACCATCTTGTATCATTTTCATAAATTTGTTATGGTAGGCAGCTAGACCATATGTATATGTTTACAGAATGCCTAATATTTTATAGATAGCTACCTTAAAATATGAAGTGTTTTCTTGGTCATTGTTCTATTGCTGTAAAGAGACACCATGATCAAGACAACTGCTTTAAAAAAGCCTTTAATTAGGGACTTCATTACAGTTTCAGAAGTTTATTCTGTTATCATTCCAGCAGGGAGCATAGTGACCTACATGGCACTGGAGTTCTAGCTGAGAGTTACTTCCTGATCCACAGGTGTCAGCAAGAGAGAGAAGTGGGCCTACTCCAACAAGGCCACACCTCCTAATCCTTCTCAAGTAGTGCTACTCCCTAATGATGAACTCAAATGTATGAGTCTATGGGGCCCATTTTAATTCAAACCCTCAAAAGTTTCTTTTTGTTTTTGACACATGCCACCCAGTTTTCAATGTCACCTGTTAATGAAGGAGATAAATTTTTAAATTATGTAAGTTAAAAAAGAGATAAAGAATGCATACTTACTTAAAAGCTATTCATATCTTGATAAGGAGAATTAAAAAGAATAAAGGAGGAAGAACTGTGAAATGTATATATATATATAATCTCAATTTATATATTATATATCTTTTATATGTTATATATAATTGAAAACTAAAAGCATTATCTTGATAACTACTATTTCTGTGCTTTATGAAATCCTGTGTTAAATTGTATTAAAAACTAGAAATTTAGATTCATATTTATATAAATCATATAAGTAAATCTATCAGAAAACATAACCTAATAAAATAACATTCTTCTGTAAGAAATATTATTGACACTTTAATGTAAGGGAGAGATCACTAATGGGTTCCAATTAAAATTAATACTTTAGGAATGATACATGAATTAGTTGATTCTTGTAGATTAAATCTACTACAGTCCAGTTTTTATTTCCTCTATAAGTAGCTCTTCCAGTCACAAGAGTAACAACATCTTAAATGACCACCTATACTATTTCACTTAACTGCATCTATTTCTAGCTAACTGTACAAGACAGTATTTGAAATGGATTTGCAATTTATTCTAAAGTAGAATTTGAGGAAGAAGAAAATAGTAGGTTAAACTGATATAGATTAAGGATTAATCTAAAATAAACCATAGAAACATACACAAGGGGGCTAGAGAGATAGCTCAGCAGTTAAGGGCACTTGAGTGCTCTTCCAGAGGTCCTGAGTTCAATTCCCAGCAACCACATGATGGCTCACAACCATCTGTAATGGGATTTTATTCCCCTCTCTGATGTGCATGAAGACAGAGCACTCATATACATAAAATACATGAATAAATAAAATTTTATAAAAAGAAACATACTCAAAGGGATATTGTGTTTCATGGAATTTTTAATAGTAGAGAAATGCTAAAAATTTGATAAATAAGTAAACAAATAAATACAGAAAAGAAGTCAAATTATTTCTATTTTCAGATGAATGGTATTATACATAATAGATCGGAACACTTATAGAAACTATCAACAATTTCAGCAAAGTGGCAGGAGGCAAAATCAACTTATAAAATCAGTAGCATTTCAATATACCACCAACAAACGCACTCAGAAAAATATCATGGACATAATACTGTTTACAGTAGCACCAAAGACATAAAATACCTTGGAATAAACCTAACCAAAGATGTTAAAGAACTTTACATGAAAACTTCACATCTCTGAAGGAAGAGACTGAGAAAGACTAGAAAATGGCAA
>CABHPR010137148.1:4939-24357 GCA_902168415.1 Peromyscus melanophrys | reverse complement strand
ACATAAGTGACCTGCCAAGGACATGCACCCAATTACTAGGCTAACAGGAGAGTATCCCTTATTGGGCAGAATGATTTTTTTCTGTTGCTTAATGAAGACAACTTGATAACACTCTTCACAAGACAGAGTGTAAATGTAGCAGAAGAGTATAATTTCCAGAACAGTCATTGCTTGGCTAGAAGAATTAAACTGAACCACACAGAGAATCTTCTTACTCACTTGGGACAAAAGTCACATACAAACTCTTCAGCTTCCTGGAATGAGCGAAGATGAAGTTTGGGATCATTTAGAAAACAGAGTTTTACCTGGAATGGAGTGTGTCAGCAGGTTCAAGGGAGCAGAGTGGATAAATGAAGAAAAGATGACTTGTGTTTTAGGAGAGGTTGTGCTGTCTGCATCCATGGCAAGGCCACCAAAGTGAAGAGGTAACAATAGTAATAATTTTAAAGTCAACACATTTTTAAAATTCTGGAACCTCTCAACTATACCAAAAAGGAGAGAAGCTGTTGCATTTGGCATCTGTTCTTCATATTACTAACTGGTAACTCTCAACATCTAGACAGTTTTCTCTCTTACTCTGCTTTTCTTGTGTAAAACATTTTTTTAAGTTTAATTATAATATAATTACACCATTCTCCCTCATCCTTCCTCCAACCCCTCTCATATCTTTCAAAATCATGGCTTCATATTCATTAATTATTGTTGTTGTATATATGTGTGTGTGTGTGTGTGTGTGTGTGTGTGTGTGTGTGTGTGTGCATAAATATACAAATGTGACCTGCTGAGTCTATTAAGTGTCACATGTATGTATGATGTGACCCAGGATGACCGCTTGGGATTGGATAACCATTTAGGGCACTCCGCCCAGTGGAAGGCTGATTCTCCATAGTTCAGCAAATTTTTTAATCACAAAAATGATGTCATTCTACTTATAGTTATTGAATATGTCTTCCCTTTTGTTTATTATAAGAATATTAGTTTTCATTATACCAAATAATATTAGTAGACATCTCTCACTAATTTTGTAAGTATGGAAGAAAATAGATAACATATTCAAATTGGAATTGTTTTTAGTGAAGCAGTGCATTATATACAGATTGTTTCTGCAGAAGCATGGAGGGGTTGGAAGAGAGGACAGGAGACAGGAGGAGGACAGGGCATGCTTATCACCAGGAAATGGTCATCTTTACCACTTACATCTTCTGAAGTGGGACGAGGAATGTTTATCTGACCCCAGAGGGAGGAGACACTGAAGTCAAAGCATCAGGGATGCAATCTCACCAGAATAGTACGGATTTTGATTTTCAAATTTAATGTTCAACTACAATGCATTTTCTAGCACATTTGAGAGTGATTTACATCTATGCTTTAATATAGCAAGAAAACTATATGATACAAGCATTTAATAAATAGTCCATTTCTTTGATTAAGCAAACAACACACATACTTTCTGGTGTGTCAGTATGAAGAGATACAAAACTCCCAGCTTATTTGATATGTCTGTTTGCCTCCCTACAGAGGTAGGAATCATACAGCACATGATTTACATGGGAATACAATGCTGAAGTGATTTAGTATCTAAGTAACAAGATTAGTGTAAAGCAAAGAGTTGCTAAATTACAATGTATCACACAGCTAGTATGTAGTGGAATTGGTATTCAGTGATGCATCCAAGTTCAACATTCAAGGTCTTTCTACCACAACAAATAATATTTGATATAAACGCATCCAGAAGCGCTGTATTAGCACAGTTGGCTGCACATAAACCTCATAAAATATATGCAGAAACAGTTCAATATCTGTATGTTTCCATTATTTGTATAATGCACATGTACAACAATCTTTGGACATAAACCATAGATATTCATTGATATTATTCATACTACAATGGATGATAGCATAAATATTTATGTTTATATGTGACCTTAATTTTCAGTATAATTTTAGTAATAATATCCCCCAGATATTCTGAGCTTATTATATGAAAACCTATGCTATGGTCTGGTTATTGAAATATGTAAAGGCAGCCGGGCGGTGGTGGCACACGCCTTTAATCCCAGCACTCGGGAGGCAGAGCCAGGCGGATCTCTATGAGTTCGAGGCCAACCTGGGCTACCAAGTGAGTTCCAGGAAAGGCGCAAAGCTACACAGAGAAACCCTGTCTCGAAAAAAAAAAAAAAAAAAAGAAATATGTAAAGGCAAGGCTCACTACTATAGGTTATGTTTAGCCAATTAACAAGATGACTAACTGAAAATTTGTTCTTGAATAAGGTGAAAAAACAGACAAAATTCTAGCTAGACAGTTTTAAAAATATTAGAAAAGAAACTAGTTACCAAAATTCATAATTATAGTTACTGAAACTGAAAAATTTCTAATGAAAACATTGTATATTTAAGTTTTGAAAAATATCTTATACACACTAGAGAAAGAAAAGAATTTGTATTAAAAAATGATATATGAGTTCAATAAAATTAAAACTGTTCTTTAAAAGATTCCAAATAAGAAAATAAAAAGATGATCCAGAATGGATTTTTTTAACAATTCCTATGTATACTAATGTACAGATTTTCTAACTTGCAGAAATAATTACCCTTTCTAAAGGTAATTAGTATTATTTTAAATTATGCATATATGTGTATGCCTGTGTGTGTGTGTTTGCACATTCATATGGTCCCTGTGAAGGCCAGTTGTGCCAAATTGCCTGAGCTGGAATTACAGATAGTTTTGTTTGTGACATTGATGCCAAGCTATTTCTCCAGCCCCTATAAACAATTCAACTATTAGTATGGACATAATATCTATAATATAGATATATCTATTAATATAGTCACCTATTAAAAAAGCTATTTCTTAATAGTAATGACTAACAACCAAATCTGAAGTGCAAAAATGATGTGAAATGATACTTTACCATAGTAGGTATTTCCAAAATGTGTATGCTTGTTAAACAGTGAATAATATTATTTATTAAAAGTGTACCTTAGAATTACAATGTAAACCTCCATATGATGGTTTATGCTTATAATCCTGGAACTTGTGAAGCCAGAGACCAATCTGACTTAAATGGCATAATGACCTTAATAAAATTGTTCAAAAACTTAATAGAGGTCTATGATATGTTCAGTTTCATTAGAAGACCCAACATGCAGGTTAAACTGTGATCTTAAACTGTGATCCATTCATGGGAATTTGCTAGACATACAGAATATCAGACTCTGCTGTAATCAGACATTTCTCTCCCACTTGCCAGTTCCCAAGTGACCACTCTGAGGCTTAAATTAATTGTAAATGCTCAACTCATAGCTCAGGCTTGTTACTAGTAATCTCTTACATTTAAATTATTCCATAATTCATATGTATGTTTAGCCATGTGGCTTGGTACATATATTAGCATGGCACATTCATCTCCTGCTCCCTCGTATCTACTGGCAACTCCAGACTCTGCCCTTCTCCTTCTCATCAGCCTTAGTTTGGTTGACCCACCTATACTTCCTGCCTGGCTACTGGCCAATCAGCATTTTATTAAACCAATTTGAGTGACAAATCTTTACAGTGTATAGGAGGATTATTCCACAGAATCTCTCCCTTTCTATCTAATTGAAAAGGAAGGTTTTAGCTTTAACATAGTATGATTATATACAACCAAAAAAGTTATCAAGTAAGAATTACAATATCCAGTCTATTTGTATTTGGCAAAATTAGAGAAAATACTCAATTATCTATCTTATCTTTGTGAATCCAAAGTTTTGTATCTAATTTCTATTTTATTATAATTAAAGAAAACTATAACTATCTAGTCTTCAACTCCATCAAAGACCCCAGGAGGGTGAAAGGTTGTCTAATGACAGGGACATCTCACTGCCTAAACAGTCACCCAAAGTTCCTCTGCAATGTTGGGGCATCCAACTCTGACCTACAGGCCTAGCATATCTGACATACTTTCCTGTGAAGCAGGGTAATTTGAAGGACCGTCCTACCTTGTCTTGGTAAAATTTGGCAGTCACCTTTTTTGCATCCTACTGGTCCAGTTTGGATAATAACTGTCAGCAATTGAGGCAAGGGCAGTTTCTTGCCCTAATGGCTAGCTTTTGCCATAAAGGAAACAAACTCCACATGGAGTTTATTCAAAGCCCATCATTCTATTTGAAGTAATTGGTGCTGCCAGGAGCAGATGTGTCTCATTTTCAAGAAGAGTCTAAGTTCTTAAAACACTTAAATGCCAAATTCTGTAGGTCTTTGAAGTGTTTAAAGATTATCTACCTATCCGAAATGTATTTCTATATGACCTTGAAAACTTAACTAACATAATATAAGTTTGCTATTATAGATTACTATTAATCAATATTTTAATTATATATTACATTTTTAAATGAGCTGCATAAACATAATACTCTAAACAAGAATAGAAATATACATACAGTATGACAAAATTAAATTTGTATCAAAAAACCAAAATCTATATCAATATAAAATATGTAAATTAATAGTTTTTTTAATTAAAGTAGATTCAATAATCTACCCTTTTATCCTATCATTTCTATATCCCCTTTATCTTTTTGGAGCAAGATCTCTGAATCTAAACTCCTTTGTTTAGCTTTTTTCCTGACCATTACCAATGACAACTTGTAATCAACTACCTTAAACAATGACAAACATTCATAATTTATTTTTGGGAATGTGGACATAGTTCTCTAGACTACTTCCCATTGACTGGGTGCACTGGTAAGTTTTGGGTGACTCTAAGAAATATTAGGATTATGGTCAGGTCCTGACTGGAGTATTCTGTGAGTCTAGATCATCTCAGCCAGCAGCCTTGAAGCTGTTCTGGATGCAGAACTCAGAACACTGCAACAGAGGTGCTCTGAAATGTTTGGATCATCTAGACCATCTGTTCCCATCAGAGATTTTTCAGTCTTCCTTGATCAAACCTGATTTTTCTTAACCTAGAATGAATCCAGAGCCCCTCATTTTCTGTGGAAATAAAAGCAGAACCTCTTTCCCAAAGTAACATATCTTTTGACTTAAATTTGAAGTCAAGATATTTTTGAAACATATAGGTTTGTTTAATCTAGCAGCTTTCATAATCAAATGTCTCTGAGCAGATATCATTTGTTCATTAGTAATCAAAAAATTTAAAGACAAGACAATAACACACAGTATCAAAACTATGTATCTTCCATCTCTATGTGGCTTATTATGTTTTTTATTACTCTATTCCCTTTTTAAGGACTTTATATTAAAACTATATTTTTAATCTAAGACTGTATAGTCTTTCCTCTCTCTCTCCCAAACCTACGTATATTTTTAAACACATTGTGACCCACTTAGAAGCTCTTTTTGTCTTAATCTCTCCTAACTGCACATCTATAAACTTTTTTGTCTGCATGAGCAAAAACAGTGCTGTGTAACTTAGATCATGGCATGCTGGTGTTGGCTCCTCCCCCTCGGTTCCCTGAGAGTCTAGTCTCATGGCAGAGGTACATTTACCAGCCATGTTTTGCTGTGGGATGGTCTGTATGTCAAACATGTTGCTTATTGGTCAATGAATAAAACACTGATTGGCCAGTGGTCAGGAAGGAAGAAGTATAGGTGGGACAAGGAAGAGAGAATTCTGGGAAGTGGAAGGCTGAGGAGACACTGCCAGCCGCCACCATGACAAACAGCATGTGAAGACGCCGGTAAGCCACAAGCCATGTGGCAAGGTATAGATTTATAGAAATGGATTAATTTAAGATATAAGGACAGTTAGCAAGAAGCCTGCCATGTCCGTACAGTTTGTAAACAATATAAGTCTCTGTGTTTACTTGGTTGGGTCTGAGCGGCTGTGGGACTGGCGGGTGAGAGAGATTTGTCCTGACCGTGGGCCCGGCAGGAAAACTCTAGCTACAATGTTTACCACCTCAACTCTGGGAAGTTTCTAGGTCAATGCTGCCACTAGGGAGTGTGCCACCAGCTTATCATAGACACCATATACGTGTTTGGTAGCAGGACCTCTTAAAAAAGCCACCTGTTTTTGCCACCAGCACAGAGCCACAAAGTCTCTTAAAGGAGCCTTACCTCTGCTCACCACCAGAAAACAGAGCCCACCAGAGAAAAGGCAGCTACCAAAAAGCCATGCTTGACTCCATTCTTGTGTGTCTAGAATTCTTTTTTAAGCTTTGTCAGGTTTTATGTGGAAATTTTGGCAACACATGGGAATGCCATATATAAATGGACATTTCTCTCTTGGCCTCCAGTTCCAGAATAACCATTCTGAGGCTTATATTAATTGCAAATGCTTGGCTGATAGTTCAGGCTTGTTACTAGCTAACTATTACATTTAAATTAATCCATAATTATTATTTGTATTTAGCCATGTGGTTTGGTAGTTATATTAACATGGCATGTTCATCTCCTGCTCCCTGTGTGTCTACTGGCAACTCCAGACCCTGCCCTTCTCCTTCCCATCATCCTGTAGTTTAGTTGCCCTGCCTATACTTCCTGCCTGGCTACTGGCCATCAGAATTTTATTAAACCAATTTGATTTATTTACAGTGTACAAGAGCATTATTCCATAGCACCCTATTCTAAACCTTTAAGGATATCTGGGCACTAGGGCAGGCAACATATATTTTAACTAGCTCTCTGGGATATCATGACACATGCTACATGTGACAGTCACAAAAACCTATAGATTCCTATAGGCACAGAAGTCTGTAGCTGGAAGTTTTCCTGTGTCCCGCCTGGTCCGCAGCTGCTCAGACCCAACTAAACACACAGAGGCTTATATTAGTTAAAACCGCTTGGCCATTAGCTCAGGCTAACTACTGACCAGCTCTTACACTTAAACTCAGCCCATTTCTGTTAATCTATGTGTTGCCACGTGTTCCGTGGAGTTACCTGTGTGTCATTACATGCTGCTGCCTGGACGACAGGCTGACATCTCCTTTGCTCCTTTTTTCTCTTCCTGTCTATCTGTTTGGATTTTCTGTCTGCCTCTAAGCTTCCTTGACATAGGCCAAACAGATTTATTTATCAACCAATCAGAGCAACATATATTCACAGCATACAGAAAGACATTCCCCCATCAGAAGTTTCCCTTTTCTTTTATCCCAAAATTCCCAATTTCTTGTAACTAAAAAGCATTTATAGATTTTTAAAATATGTAATTAATATGTATTTTAAATAAAAATCTTACATACATAATGTGTAATTTCCCAAAATCCAGTAATACTTGTGTGTCCTCTTGGCAGGATAGAGCTGGGCACAGCATTGGACACCCCTGGAGAGGCGTGGGTTCTTAGCAGTTCTTTGAAACATACAACACTTTTCACAATCTTAGTGTCCCCTTTCTGGTCATAATTGCTTCTTATTGTGTATTTCTTGTTGTTTATTCTTATGCTGAGAATTCCAGCAACAGATTATGGGAGTAATAGATAATTTTTTCACTTGTTATATTGATTTGTTTTGTTTATTTTTTTTTCAACTTTACACAAAATGTAGACAACTGGGAAGAAGAAACCTCAGCCGAGGAATTATTCCCCATCAGATTGGCCTGTGAGTGAATCTGTAGGGCATGTTCTTGACTTCTAACTGATGGAGGCAGACCCTGGAAGGTGTTCACAGATTGTACAATATAGTTCCTTAAACATGTGCTTGGAAGCACTACAGTAAGCAGAGTTCCTCCCTTGAGTCTACTCTAGTTCCTGCCTGAAGATTTCTGCTTTGAGTTCCTCCCCAACGTCCCTCAATGATGAATTATGGTGAGAAAGTATAAGCCAAAATCTCTTTCCTCCCTAGTTGGTTTCAGATGGTGTTTTATCAAAACAACTAAAAGTAAACCTGAAACACTTTATTTTTCCTCATGAAAGTAGCCTACCTCTTCCACACCAACAGTTCCTAGCAAGAGGTCATCATACAGTTCTGAAAAATTCTGTTATTCATGCATAATCCTAGAAGACTTCAGAAAATACTGAAGGTGATTATTCTAATAATGTAGTGACAGCCTGAGGGTTTATTGGGTGGAATGCAACAATGTTGCTTGATTATTTTAATACTGGACCTTTGAAATGTATTAGGTTTCCCTCTACTTGATTTGAAGATTACTGAATCTAATCATCTATTTAAGTAGTTGATGCAAATTTTAATAGATAAACACATGGTTAAATAAAATTTAATTATTAGACCATTTAGATTGTTTGATTCTGCTTTTTTTATGTATTCAAAATAGCAGAGAAAATGAGTTTGGTCTGCCTGTCACCAACAGCAGCAACACAATCCATCTAAAAGCAAACAACTTGGCTCCTTATCATAGGACCTTAAACACAGCCATCACTGACTCGATTTTTTTCCTGGCAAATAATCACAAAATCTGCTATAATCAATTTCCTCAGATACTTGGAGTAATTCCCCTATAACAGCTGATATAATAAAAATAATTAAACAACATTATATGTTATGCTGTGTTTACAGTTTCATCGGGTGATTGTTTGTCTTGAGGTGAAAGAGGTGAGCATTTAAAAAATTGATGCAGACATTTGTTAATTTTTGTAACCCTCTAAATTTAAGAGATTTTTCTTTAGGAAATGCTTAGAGTTAAAAGAATAGCCCAGCTCTGAGGGCTGGTTTTGAGGTTACTAATCCTGCCTGTCTTCCTCTTTTTCTCTTTGCCCTGCTCCCTGCCCCCACTTACAATCGTAAGTCAGTAGTGTCTTTCTTATAAGCCTTTGCTACCCTTAACTGAAAACATTCATTTTGCTGCTATACATGATACTGCAAAAGGTTAAAAAATACATTTATTTGTGATAGAAAATAAGATGATTTCACAAGTTAATCACTATCTTTATGATTCTGAAAGGCATACATTAGCCTAGAAACGGATATTTAACCCCTAACTGGGGGGATGGTAGAGTGGTGAACACAGCCTCCTTCGAGAACTCAAAGGTGCTTAGGATTTTCCCTTTTGTTTTTGTTTTTGAGATCATAATTTCAATAAAACTTTTCCCTTCCCTTTCCTTCCTCCAAACCTACCCATACCTCACTCCCTGCTCTCCTTAAAATTCATGGCTCTATTTTCCACTAGTTATCGCTTGTATATATCTATTTTATATACATGTATAATTCTAAATATAAGCCATTGAGTCCGTACAATGCTTCTAGTATATATGTTTTCAGGGTTGACTTTTTTGGTATAATTAGGTTAACAACCTGTAATAAGGTCATATTTAAATTCGTAAATAAGAGTTGTACTTACACTCTATTTCTATATGATACATATAGTAGTTGGGATACTTTCACATCCTCTAAAAGATACAGATGGTAATCTTGAGTTCTTCTAGTGAGTAACATTTAAGAGAGTCAGCTGAGGCAAGAAGACTCCAGCAACAGCTCCATCCCATGCCATGTGGCTGGGATGGGCAGGACTCAGCCAAATGCAACTCTGCACCAAATAGGAGCCTACCTGGTACCAAGATGCCAGGCAGTTGGGCACTACCATGATCTCTTTGTGATAAGGAAGCATGGTCCTGCCCAGTGCCATGATGGACTGAGTGGGGCAAAAAGATACACACACAGGCCTAGGGCAGCCCACCCTGGGCTCTGAGGAGAAAACATGGGCCCAGTAGATGGATACTATTACGGTGAGCAAATGTATGGTGTGGCATGGGAGAGAGAGAGAGACAGAATGGTTCATGTCCAGGACAGAGGTGTATCTGAAGAGGCAAAAGAAATAGAGTGGGCTAAGGTGGGTAGCTTGATTGCCAATCAGGGTCATGGTGATGTCTGGGCTTGGCAGCTGCTGGGGCCCATGTCTGAGTTCTTGGCTCTGACACAGGTGTGATCTCTGTTGATGTCTGTGGCTTCTGATACCACCAAAGGCCTAGAGGATAGGGCTGTACAGAGTTGGCCCCGCCCCTCCCCTCACTGGTAACAGCACTAGGGATAACTGGTCCTGCCCCTCACTGGCTGAAGCACTCAGGAGAGAGGGTCCTACACCTCACCTGGGCAGCACAATAGAACTGACAGGGGCATGGTCGAGCTGGCCCTGATGGTATGAAAATGAGAAAGCAGGTCATACCCCTCTTGTATGTCATGTGGTAGCATGGGCGAGGGAAAGATGCCCTCCTCCCCTAGCCCCTCGCCACCTGCAGCAGACTGGGGACCTGAACCCAACCCCTCACTAGCTGCAGCACTCGGGAGAACAGACCCTGTGCCTTGCCTGGGAGGCACAGTAGAATTGACACTGTAGACAGGTTGCAGGCGAGCCAGCCCTGAGGGCATGAGAGGGGCCGAGCTGGTACCACATCCCTCATCTATGGTGTGGTGGTGGGAGCACGGGAAAGATGCTCCTTTTTTACCAGCTCAACATTGGGCAAAGTGGGCTCTAAACCTCATCTGGGAAGCACAGTGGATCTTCCCCCACCTGTCCTCTATGCCTGAGGCAGTGGGAGAGCTGGCCCTCGGATCAGGAAAGCAGGAAAGATGATCCTGCCCTTCACCACCTGTAGCACTTGAGAGAGCCGGCCCTGCACCTCACCTGGGCAGCACGGAGGAGCCAACCCTGTTGGTGGAGGTGTGGGTGAGCCAGCACCCAATCTGTGAGCAGTGGAGAGCTGTCCCTACTACTCTCTGTCATTCATCAGTGCTGCCATGGAGAGATGGCCCCCTTTACACCTTGCCCCTTGCCACCTGTGACAGATGAGGGAGCTGTCCCTTCCCCTTACCAGCTGTGGCACTCAGGAAAGCGAGCCCTGCTCCTCACCTGGGTAGCACAGAAGAGTTGACGCTGTTGGCAGAGGCGCAGGTGAACCGGCACTGGGGGTGTGAGAGTGGGATAGCTGGCCACACCTCCCTTGTCTGCCATGTGGTAGTGAGGGCAAGAAGATTCCTTCTTTCCCCTTCCTTGCCCCGACCGCCTGTGGTGGGTGAGGCTGCTCACCCTCCTCCTTCCCAGATGCAACACTCGGGAAAGCGAGCACTGCACCTCTCCTGGGCAGCACAGCAGAGCTGACCCTGTAAACAGGGGTACTGATGAATATGAGAATATGAACATGGGAGATCTGGCCCTGCCCCTCATGTGCCATGTGGTAGTGTTGAGGAGGGGGGGAGAAGATGCCCTGCCCCAAACCCCTGGGCACCTGTGACAGGTGGGAGAGCTGGTCCTGAGGACGTAAGAGTAGGAAAGCTGCCTCTGCCCCTCACCAGCTGCAGCACTTGGGAGAGTGGCCGCTTATACCTTGCCTGAGCAACACATTAGAGCTGGCCCCGATGGCACAGATATGGGGAGCAGACCCTGAGGGTGTGGAAGCAGGAGAACTGCCCCACCCCTCCCTGACCCTTGGTGCAAGGGGTGAACTTGCCAGGGCAATGCTGGAGAGCTCACCCTGGTGGTGTGGACAGGGGAGAGCTGGCAGGCTGACCAACCCTGCAACTACCCAGGCCCAGAACCAGGCTTATGAGATGGCCCACCCCAACATCCACCCCATCTGTGATCTGCTGGGGTATGTGAAGGAGCCAGTCCTGCAGACACAAAGCTTCAGGATCTCCACTACACAGGTCAACAACAGGATATCCAAAAAGAGTCCCAATGAGGGCCCAGTATGATAGTGTAGCAGAAACCAGACGCTTTGAATCAAACCAATGACTCTTTGAAATAAACACTTGCGAGTAAAGATGTATGGACAAAGGGTTTAATGTGTGACTTGGTATGTCACACTACAGCTTCCATGAGGAGATTTTCCCACCCTTTTTTTCTTTTCTTAAAATTTTTTTTGGGGGGAGTTGCAAGGGCAGAGAGCAGATACAAAGGCAAGGAGAAATGAGTGGGATTGAGATATATGATGTGAAAGATGTAAAGCATAAATAAAAAGGAAAGTTAAACAAGGAGTCAACTGAAGTCAAACTGATCTTGTTTGTATAAAGTTATTTTGAGGTGGGAAAATGATCCTCATTTATTTTCATTTGTCTGTTCTGAAGTAAAATTTCTAATTTTGAAAAATAACTTTCTATTCCTTTTTGAACATTTAGGAGGTAACATACCCTATTGATTCAACAAGAGAATCAAGTTTTTAAAACAGTTGCATCACTATATAGAACGAGGCAGAAACAGCTTCATTTCTAGAACTGTTTAAGACTTGAGATTTACCGAAAAGCAATGCAGCCGTCTCTCAAGTTAATTAGTACAGCTTTTGTCGACATTTTCTAGATAGCTAACATTTATTTTTCCATGGACTTTTAAGATTAAAATTAGCATTGACTTAAAAAAGAATCAGGTTACTTTGGTGGTATTTCAGTGCCTAGAAATGCCAATAAACAAAAAGCAGTACTGACAAATTCATGGTACAAACTAGAAAGTAAACCATCTTAGAAGTTAGTGACTATCAGAATCAAAAAGCTAGACTGAGACTGAACAATTTATCAAATTGTTCATACATTTCTTTTCATTTAATTTTACACTTTTTCCTAAGCTAAACATTATAAGTAAGGAGGAAGGTATATTACATATCCGTAAATACATTAGTGAGCTAGTCAAAGAATTTATATTTCATTTGTATTTCAGGATATATTTTTTTCAGTTTTCTTATAAGAAAAATATTACCTTTGAGCATAGTGCCTATACATCAATAAGTATTTTGAAAATAATTTTAATTTTAAAATTGTTTTGTTGCTATAATATGAAAATAAGAAGCTCATAGTTATTTGAGTCGTAATTGCTCCCAGAATTAGACCATTTAACTCTATCAAACTCTAGTGAATATACTTAACTCATTTTACTAGGAAAGCAGGTGAGAAGTACATAAAACATTACTCATAATAAAGATAAATTTAACTGTTATCTAAATATGTTAATTAAGTATGGTTGTTCCACATGGACATAACTGTAATGGATTAAAAAAACTTTTTAGTTTTATTCTTAATTATGCATAGTACCACCAAATGTGGTCAAACATATTTAATACATGTAGAAGATAGAATAATAAAGTATGGATTCTGTCTTAATCACTCTGTTCTATTAAATATTAAGAGGCTGTTATTAATAGCACTGGTATAATGGATGTCATTTTCTACCTTGAATGAAAACTCCATCTCCTTTCATGTGTTCATTGCTGAGGTTATATAATCTGTTCAATTCTGAATCTTGTACCACAGAGGACTTCTCTTTTTGGATATATACCATATCTTCTTTGTATCTGCCCAGGTTCTTATGTAGTAAATTTTTACTAATTACTTATTGAGTGATCAAATGGCCACATGATTGAAGGAGAGCACAAAAACATAAAATGTCAGTAAGTAAATAGATGTCAGAAACTCCTTTGTTTAGTCCAAATAAGCTATTGTAGGTTTGGGTATATAAATGTTAGCTATAGAGTAGATATTATAATGTGTTATGTTTCAAAATCTTAGTATTGGTAAACTACATCATAATTGAGCCCTACAATATAATTAAATGACAGAACAACTTATATTGAGTAGGGAAAATGATAAAATAAAAAAGATTTTGTAATTTGCATGATTCAATTATTATTGGAGAAAGCTGCATAGTATTATTATATTAGCTCCTTTGTTTGAAAATGATTAGAGAGTGCTTGGTAATGCTGAGCTATTCATGGAGTTGCTTGATGACATGCACAAAAGAAGACAGAGATATCAGGAAGACTTTTCTCAAAGATTTAAAATAAACTAAGGCCATAAGTTATACTTCAAGATGAAGGCTACTTCTTCGCAGGGCATTAAATGACAAGAAAAATATTTTCTGGGTAGTCATTGGCTGTACCACTTAAGACCATATTTCTTGACAGTCAAAATTGGCCCAATGATGCCATCTGATAAATAAAGCAAGAATAGTGTGGATCTCTCAGACGTCAGCTTTTGTGATCTTGTTTCCTGTTTTGCCAACATGACCATGTGGGTATTGTTTTGAAGTTTGCAGTCTGTATTTGCTAACCAAGATAAGCTTAACTGACATAAACTGAATAGGAATCAAGGCATAAATGACAGCATGCTGTCCACTGATTGAAGAAATTGAAATGTCTGTGTCTGCTAAATGTTATGGAATGTGGCAGGGCTTCACCACTTAGAAAAGATACAGTATTGTCTCCATGTTAGATAAACGCACTGTACTGCTGTGACTATTTTCACCTAGGGCTCACATGGAAAGTGAACGTAGTATCCTCTTTTGCGTCTTAATGTAAATGAATTATTCTGATTCTGAATCCTGACAGTATGACAGGATTGTTGAAAAAACATTGTGGATCTGGAGTGAAAAGACCAGATTAAAATAAATAGCTCACTGACTGTGTGCTCAATAGGTTCTCTAGGTCCCAGTTTAATACTTAAAGTGTTTTCAACTTTGCCTTTAAGACTTCTACATCAACTGCTCTAAAGGACACTGTAGATAAAGTACCTGGCCTAATGGGTAATATACCTACAGCTGATTTATCATTACCCCTAAGAGAGCTCTAGCTGAAATGTTCCTGGGAGTCTTTCACAGTGAAACAACGGAGCTTTTCCTGTAAAGATTTCGCTTCAGCCTGCCTAAATAATCAAACCTGACTTGCCCTGTGTAAATGCATTTTTCTTAAAAGAGGAACTTTTGTGAAATAAAGTAGCTTAGGTGGCAAGAAGTTAAGAAATTTCAGGCAAATTACTGAAACAGCAGTGATGGTCTCTGCTAATGATCGGATCCAGAGATCGGAGAGTCCAGCGTGTTCCCAGGCCCAGGGCTGGTAATAAAGTCCACTAACTCACAAAGAAATTAAAAGGTTCTCTTTCAATAGGCAGGCAGGGTCCAAAATGAGCATTTAATATCCACAGCTGGAATCTCACCGGGCTAATGACACTTGGTTTTGTAACTCACTTTACTGACATTGTTCTCAACCTACTGTTTGCTAAGTAACTCACAATGCATTTGTTTTCCCATTATTCACATCCTAGGAAGGTATAATATTTTTAATATGTTCCTTGGTTGTCCTTTGAGGGGTCACCTGGGTAAAGTGAAAAGCCTGGACACCGACCTTCTCAGAATCATTGCATGCTTGCTAGTTATCTTCAGGAGCCCCCAGTGGCTTTAAAAATATTTTTAAAAATTAACCTAACAGTGCTAGATTACTGTTGGCAAATCTGCATATCTGTAAGTATGTGCTATAAGCTTAGGGTGGACAAGTGTTTGGACTTCCATGTCTGGGAATCATGCCATCAGTACCCACAGTTGATTCTCATGTTTTTTTGGCGCTTTCCCCCCATGCCATCTGTGTGCTTGGCATTGTGCCTCCTTGTGAGTTGGTCAGACTTGTGCCAACATAATGGAATTTCTATGGGTGGTTCGTAGAATGCTATAGGATGTAAGACTGTAAAGAGGAAAACCTGCTGTAGGGAGTACCACAGTGGTTCAGCATATGGCTTTCCATGGATACCTGAAGAGAGAGGGTAGTTATGGAATCCACAGAAATGCACAAATGGCAATGAAAATTTAAAAAAAAAAAACAAGTAATCTATGCAAGACACAAAATAAAAATATCTGCTAATATTTTTATGGATTAGCATATTAAATGTACATGAATTCTCCATAATAATCTGGGTCTGTGTGAGACCATTGAGATTTTTACATCGCACATTCAATATTTCAGAATCATCACTGACTGTGTGCTTAGAGTATTTACTTCATTTAAACTGGAAACATACTCTAGGAAACTATCAGAGCCTGGATGCTATTCTTAAGTCCTGAGGGCCAGTTAAAGAGATACTAGGTTTTGAAGTTAAAATTGCATAGGTCTAATTCAGACGTAGTTACATACACCAATAATCCCAGTATTTGAGAGATATTGACAGGAGAATCAAGATTGTAAGGATAAGTCTTGGCTACATAGTAGGTTTGACACCAAACCAAAACATGTAATATCCATCTTAAAAGAAGGGTCTAGAGAGATGACTTGGTGAGTAAGAACAGTTGCTCCTCTTCCAAATGAACAGATTTGTTTCCCAGCATCCATGGTGGCTCACAACAGCCTGTGACTCCAGTTTCAGGAGATCTTATACCTTCTTCTCTTCTCCCCGGGCTCTTGCACACACATGTAGTGCATATATTATTTATATTTATATTTATATTCAGGCCCACAGACATAAAATAAAACAATATAAATCCTTGGAAAAATAACAGAAAGACATATTACATCTTAAGCCAGTGAGTGAAGGATTTAATAGTATACAGTTGTTTAGATTAAACACACCGGGGTTATGTAGCAATAATAAATTGGCCTCTAGATTTCACTGGTGTAATGCAATGGAGCCATATTTATTCCTTTGCTCAGGATCTTCCTTTAAGTCACCCAGAAATCAGATTCCAGCAGAGTGTTTCTGCCATAGTATATTATCACCTTGGCATCATCCAGCCTACAGATGAGATGGGAATGATGGCAAAAAGAATGAACTTGGATTATGTAACCACTCCATACCAGAAATGGCACTTCCTCTTGTGAACTACTGACCATCACCAGGCAGCGATCATCAGCTGAAAAATGCATAGAGAATAGGATACCAATGTCAGTGGCTTTCACCATAGCAGATGGTCTTGGCAAACATTCTTCTGTAAATGTAGTATCTTACTATATTTAAAGACTAGAAAACTACAAGAATTTTCTAGTTAATTTCCCCCAAATTTTTACTGTACATCATGATCAAGGCTTGCTTTCTCAAGGGAAAGAACATCCTTCATGTCATCAATGAGTTGAATTCCATTGGTTTAGGAAAGGTCTGGAATTTTATTCCCCAAGCAAAGAATTCTACCAGAAGATTCTGAGTTCCCAGGAAAGATGGCCAGTCATGGTGTGTTGTACTTTTATGGACCATTGTGATTTAGACATTATATATATTGAAATTAATTATGCCATAGAAATTAGAAATGACATAAGATATTTACACTCTGAAAGATTGGGAATACCTACAGAAATATCTGGACATTCCTGAAAGTGACAGCATTCAAAAGCACACTATTGCCATTGGAAGAGTATTGTTTTCTTTAGATTCAGCAGTACACTGATCTGGACAGTAAACATGTATAATAAAGATTATGCACAGATAACATTTACATAAATATGGGGAAGAACAAACACACTATATATTTGTATGTCTGTTGACTTTTTGCTCCACCGGAGCAATTTCTACTTCCATTTCTTCTTGGAGAAAGTATCTTGAATTTTGTTTACTGTTTGGAGATGAATTAAAAAGGCACTGAGTCACAGTCTAAAACAAATGATTATATATTATAATAGTTTAAATGTTCTCAGAAAGTCAGGTCATCTTGAAACAAAACAAAAGAACAATTTAAAAGCACAAGCTCAGGAGGATAAGCCTGCCAAAGATGGGACCTTATACCTAACTGCTGTGCCTTGAGTGTGCCATAGGATCCACTACTGGCTTCAAGAGCTGTGCCATAGCATGTTGATGTTGTCAACTTCTGACCCTGAAAGTGCCGAATCCTTGTTCTCATCACTTTGCGGATTTAGAAAGTGTTAACCTACAATGAAGAACATCAGCTGCATCATCACACATTATCCCACATCACCACACAGTTACCTGGGAGAAATCATTTGTAGTACTCAGTCACTTCTTGACTGCTAGAGAAATGAACAAATATTAGAAACTACACACAAAAATTGATGATAATGTTTCTGTCAAGACTATTGTTTTAATTATTTTAAACTAAGACTTGATAATTTAATATAATATGACATTTTTTTTACCTATTTAATGTGCTGGGATGGGGTTATATGTGGGCTGTGGTACACGTGTACTGTGCAGAGTAGGTAAGGAGGGGTAAGCTCTCTCATTCCATTGTGTGACTTCCAGGATCTAACTTAAGTTGTCAGGCTTGGTGGCAAGTGCCTTTACTGGCTGAAACACCTCACTAAACTCCATTTTTAATAATTTTTTATGTTATACACTAAAAATTTTGTTTAGAGATTTACTTCAAAATATTTGCTCATTTTAAAAACTCTATACAAAGAAGTGCTTAAATTTTACAGTGCCTTAGCAATCACATAGCCCAAGTAGATGAATGATATTCTTTGAATCACAAGGAAAAAGCTTGTAGGGGAGAAACCAACCAGTTCATTTCTAGCTACATCTTTTCTGTAAACCTCGAGCTGCATTTCGTTTGTCAGTACTGAACTTCAATGAGTCCGGATAAGAAGCCAGTCAATGGATATCCATTTAGCTGGTGATAATATGAACCCCAGCTGATTGTCCTAGCAGCTGTGTGACTTCATTACCATTAGAAAGGCGTGCAGCCAAGCCAGCTGCTATCCAACCCAGCTACTCCATGCACAGAGCACATCTATTTGTTAGTTTACACATCAGAATTACACAGGCTCCATGAAAAGTTTGGAGCATAAAATAGAATCTGCATAAAGATTTAATTTAAAGGGCTTATCATTACTATGCCAAGTGCAGCTAGTTTGTTTTGTTTTTGTTATGATATAGTATATTGTGGTTGTTTTCGGTTCTTCCATAAATGCAGCCTACATGCAAAATTTGCATTTAGATACCAAACATAACTGCACATCATAATTTCCCAGTTAAGAAAACATCTTTTTGGTTGTGTTTGTTTTAGTGCTTACAACAGTGCATTTTCATTTTCTAAGGCAACTTTAATAGAAAGCAGTTTTGGGAACTTCTTAACAACTAGTTTAGCTCACATCTGTCCCCTGCTCCATACTCCTAATGCCACTTTGCCTAGATCAGGCCTCTGCTTGCATTGCTTTGGACTTCTGCAAACATTTTCTAACAGGACTTGGCTCCCTGCTCTCTTGCATCTGACTCTACACAACAATGATCTCGACTCTTATTCCGGTTCTCTGTAACAGTACTTTCTAGTGTGGTCTAGCTCCATTGCCTTGGATAGAAACAACTGGAACCTAGAAGCAGGTGGAAGGCAGAGTCTAAGCCCCATTACAGAGGCTTCAAATAAGTCTAGGAGTGAATGTTAGTCACACTAACCTTTTCAAACCACTTTTGTAATAAGGATACCATGTGTAATATTCGGCTTTTTACCTCAAAAATGCTTCCAATTTAAGTAAAGGATCAATCCTATGTGACAGATGAAAATGAGTCAAAATACAGTTCATTATTTAAGTATCAACATATGTCAAGACCACCGAAGTCATCAAGTGGTGGTAACAGTGAGCTAAAGTTGTAATTCACAGTCTCCTCAGTAGAACCATACTCTAGGTAAGGGTGGATCAGTCCCGGGAGGTGATGAAAGAACATTTATGGAGTTCATTTTTAGGAGATTCTTAAGAAGCATGTCTTAGCAGCAGGAACAATATCAAAGAGGTTCAGTAGCGTGTCTTAGACAACCATGATCACACTGCCTTAGATATGAGGCACCACGATCACACTGCCTTAGATATGAGGCACCATGACCACACTGTCTTTAGATATGAGG
>CABHPR010137147.1:1057-37810 GCA_902168415.1 Peromyscus melanophrys | reverse complement strand
GAGAGAGAGAGAGAGAGAGAGAGAGAGAGAGAGAGAGAGAGAGAGAGAGAGAGAGAGAGAGAGAGAGAAGGAAAGCCAGGGCTAGATTTGCTCCTGGGCCACAGTTCATTTCCCCTTGTGTAGGGGTGATTTAAAATCCCCTAACCTCTCTGCTGTGAAGAAGTCTTCCCTGATGCTTTCACACCCCTGCCTTGTGCATGATTCTCCTCTTCTGTGACATTCTTACTCCCTCTCTGTTTCAAAGCCGAGCCTTCCAGCATGCAGAGAACAGAAAATACCTTGGCTCCCACTCAATGTTGTCATGTGGTAACAGACCGCAAACCTAAGGCACTTCCGCCTTGTTGTTGAACTCTTGGCACACGTGTGTTTTGTTTCTGTTTTATTGGCTCTTTGGTGGAACTGCAAAAAGACTTTTGGCCTCTTTTCATCTAGCGAAGGAAAACAAACAGCCACTTCTCTTTTCACTACCTAGAGCACTCCTTGGTATCCATCTTGCAAAGGAGGCATTTGCTTAGTGTTTGAAATTCCCAGATGTGTCCGAATCCCCGGTAAACACAAACAGTGCATGGCGGCTGCGAGGTGTGATGAATGCTCGTAGTGGCTCCTGTCTTTCTGCGAAGAGAAAAGGAACAACACCATTAGATGGGGGACATCCTGGGGCCTCAGCCCCCACTCTTCCTTTGCCAGGATTCAGGGAGTGGCTGATCCCGTCCTTCTGGTACTAGAGAGATAAGCAAGCAGGGCAAGAACCTTCTTCTCATGATTTTCTCCAAAGGAGAGAAGGTCCGTCGAAAAGCATGTAAGTCATATCATTTCAGGTGCAATTATCAATGATAAAGAACTAAAAATGGAAGAGTGGAGCGCACGTGCAGGTGACTCTTGAAGAAAAGGAGAAGAGATTGGGAGACAGGGGAGAGGCTGGCATGGGTGAGCTGCCTTGAGCCTGACTACAGCAGAGGGCAGAACAGTTAAAAGACATGCGGTAAGTCAGGCTTGGTGTGGTCTCTCTCGGCCAGCGATGCCATTCCTCAGGTGACATGAGTGGCAATTGGATCCTTGAAGATCCCATTTGCTTTCTTTCGGCTGTGCTAGTGGCTCACCAACTCTCTTGAAGAATGGTAAGAGCTCAAGTAATTTTTAGGTTTTCTCTGATAAGTACAGATGCCAATTGGTATGGCTCTTGTCCCAGGTGCTCAAGTCAGTACTTTTCAAACTGCTTATCAGTACGCTGTACTTAAATCACTAATAGGAGTTCTGGGCGGGGGAAATGCTTTGGAAATGTCATGGATCCCCTTTTAAGCACATTAAAAATCACAAATCAAGAACGAAGTGTGCTTAACTATTTAATCCAATATTTAAGATATTGGATTAAATAACTTGAGTATGTAATTTGACTTAATAATGCTAGCTCTATAAATTCTCTTCTGGAGAACATCTTGTAAGACTTTAGTATAATATCTCTCCGAGCGGGGTTTGCTGACCTCATGCCTCAGAATCCCTTGGGTTCTTTTATGTAGTTGGGTCCCCTTGGCCTTTCTCACATATCGAATCAGACTGGATCTTAAAATAGGCTTTTCAAAACAACCAAACACTCTAGCTCCTCTACAGCCCTCTACTAATGGGAGCCCAGGCTCCA
This sequence comes from Peromyscus melanophrys, assembly GCA_902168415.1. Taxonomy (NCBI): domain Eukaryota; kingdom Metazoa; phylum Chordata; class Mammalia; order Rodentia; family Cricetidae; genus Peromyscus; species Peromyscus melanophrys. The sequence goes on along the minus strand of CABHPR010137147.1, from coordinate 36,174 downwards.
CAATCTGCACTTTCTTCTAGGAGAATCTGTGTGAGGAGAACTCCTTTGGTCCCAGACCCCCAGCCTACATTCTACTTTGAAAAATTATTATAATTATATAATTATAAAGTGTATGTGTAAGTTTGCGCGTGTGCGCGCGCACACGCGCACACACACACACACACACACACATGCACGGACATATACGCATGTAGGAGTGGTCCCTTTACTTCCATCATGGGGTCTGGAGATCAAACTCTGTCACAGTTGTGTAGCAAGTGCTTTTTACCTGCTAAGCCACCTCACTGGTCCCTGTGACACTTTTTAAGGGGACATTACTTTACTAGTGGTGAACTTGGAAATGAAAAGTGGCCATGCTTAGCTCAGGCCCTGCCTCACCTCTGTCTTTGGACCTACCTCGCTGTGATATTTGCTCTACAGGGGTAGCTAGCTTTACCTTGAGAAAGTCATTGTCCAGCTCTTCAAGATATAGGCTGGAGAAGTATGTCTAGTGCCAGAATAGCACATCAGAAAGTGAATCTTGTGAGTTGAGGGTGGGCAGGTTGTTAGAGCTGTCTCCCAGTTGGTTCTGAACTGACAACTGTTACGCACTGAGCTTCATGTCTTGGCCCTGTTCCAAATTTACATTTGAAGCTAATTGACCTAGAATCAAGTCTTTTTTTTTTATGCAACATAATACGTCATGAAAATGGTAAACAAAACAAAGCAAAACATGGCTGTTCATTTTACCATTAAAAAAAATCCTCATAGGAAGAACAGTCAAGAGGCCGCAGTGACTGAACTCCATCTCTTTGGAAGTAATTCCAAAGGATTTGAAGATAGCCAGATGGAGCCTTCATAATTCTTATAAGATTCCTCTTAAGACAAGCAGGAGCCTAGGACACCAGCATGTGTAACATCTGCTGTGCTCGGGGGTAGAAAAGGGTGAAGTGGAGGGAATTCTTGGAAGCATTCTTGAAGGATGTGGTGGAAGAACACCTGGAATAAACCCACTTTCTTGAAGGAAGGCTGCAAGGACCCAAGGCTGGGGAGGTCATGTTCAACAAATCGAATGGAGTGCCTTGAAGATATCCCTGTCATGAAAGACGAAGGAGATTTAGTGGCTGTCCAAAGAACTCTTTGATTTTTTAAACAAGACTTGACAAGATTCCACATCCGGGATTAATGGTCAAGGGAAGGAGCTGTGCACCATGGGTAACATGGGGTGCAAGTTAAAAAAAAAAAAAAAAAAGAAGCTGGCTCCAGAAGGGGAGATGGATGAAAGACAGAGAAGGGATCTGTGACTTAGAAAGGGATTACATGGATAGAGGAAGAGAGAGTAGGAAGAGAAAATGATCAGCCAGCAATGGGGAGAGCGTTCATTTATCATCTACCCGGAAGAGGAACCAAACAACAGAACAGAACAAATGCAGTATGTCTCAGGACAGTTTGGAAACATGAGCCCAGCTATCCTGACAAATTTTACCTTGGATTGTTACAGATGCTTGGCTGTGACGTGGGACCTTGGACATAAGAACGAACACCAGTGAAAATCAATGGGGATCCAAATTAATAAACCAATGTGGGGAACACTTAACTCGGGGATAGGCGATGGGGCTCAGACCCAAGACGGTTATACATTATCGTCAGCTGCCTGTGTCTTCAGCGTTCCCCACCTTCTCTTTGGAATCCCACAGTGTCATCTTCCCTGTGTCCTCACCAACAACTCCTTTCAACCTCAACGTCAGCTTCCTGAGTCTAAGCCGGGCATTCCATCCTTCTCTCGCCCTCCTTTCGTCCTCCCGGGAAGAGCTAACGTCAGTAAAACAGCTAACTTGTCCTAATGAACAAATTCTTAGAGACACTTTAAGAAACTGCTCTCCCTCTGGGGATTTCTATTTTATTGGAAGTCAACAATTTAATCAAAGGCTCAGGGCCGCTCTGATGAAAGTTTTGATTTGGGAGGATGTGACAGGATCACATGTCCCCAAGGCCGCTCAAGTGGCCATCTGTCTCACCTGGTTGACAAAAATCAATCCCTCTGCATACAGGAGACAATTGTGTAGCTGGGTTTGTTTGCGGGGCCCCTGGCAGTGGGATCAGGATCCATCCCTGGTGTGTGAGCTGGCTTTCTGGATCCCATTACCTGTGGTTGGACACCTTGCTCACGCCTGATAAAATGGGGAGGGCTTGGTCCTGCCTCAACTAAATGTACCAGGCATAGCTGTCCCCCCCACCATGGGAGAACTTACCCTGTTAGAGGAAGGGATGAGGAGTGGGGGGAAAGGGTGGAGGGGAATGGGAAGAAGAATGAGAAGGGGATCTGTATGTAAAATGAAAAAAAAAATCAATCTTGATCCTGCTCATAGCAGGATCTTCAATCACAAAAATAATGCCAGAGGAAATAAAGCTTCAAAAAACTGTATTGGGAGAGGAAAACACAGCAATGATATACCGACTCTGGCCAAAGCACCCACAATAACCACACATGATACAGCAACAGAGACTGAGCCAAGATCTAGAAATGGCTGGAGGACACCAAGAGCTACATTGCTTCAGGAGGCAGTGTGAAAATACCTGCTTTCGTTCCCTGATGGAACCTGGCCAAAGCCTTGGAAGAGAGAGTCCCAGAACTCAGAAAGAGATTAAACAAAACACACACTTTCTAGAAAGTGGGGCTCTTAAAAGCACGAGTTCCCAGAACCAAACAGTAGAATCTAAAACCAGATTGGAGTGAGCTGGGGATCAACCCTGGGGCTGCCACTCTTGCCTCCAAATTTCTAAACTTCTCAGGACCGGCCCTGTCCAAGTTCTTGACCCATGGAGTCTATGAATGTAATACAAGTTTGTCTTAGACCACTGGGGATGGATACCCGGGACAGTCTGTTATGGCATCATTTGGACCTAGAGTGAATGTTAACTGAACATCGAAACAGTTAGGCTTAATGATAATATTTTAGAGGTCATCTTTCCTAAGAGTTTCAAGACTCTTGGAGGAATAACTTGCCACCCTGTGATTTACAAAAACTAACAATTGTGTTTTGTGTCTATATGAGGAAAGGAGATCCCATCACAGTAGAGGGGAAATGGGGACAAGCTTCTGTAGAAGTCATAATTCTCTAAATGCTTTTATGGAATTGTAAACTGTTTTTCTATTTCTTTGATTAAAATGGAGGAGGAGACATGAACTCATTATAAAAACAACAAGTATCAGAACTTGGTAAAGTGAAGAGAAAGTTTGAATAGGAATTCCAGGGCTGCTGGTAATACATTCCAGAGCTTAGCCACTATATTTTTTGTTTCCTTTTATTTTTTTTCATAATGTCTGTCATTTAGGATCATATTCATCACGTCAGCTTTCAGCTACAGGTGGGGACATTAGTTTGGAAGCCTTTCTTTGTATTGTCTTGGTAACCTAGATATATTGCCCATGACATGTTAGCCATTTAATAATTCTACTGTTCCAACAAGACGTCCCAAAGGGGCAGTTTTAACCCCCAAGCTGAGCTCTCCAGAGGAGCAGTGGAAGCCACAGGTGTGAGAAATTTGAGGCTTCCTTCTTGGGGGTCTCTCTCTCTTCAGTCAGGTCTGTTTTTTTTTCTGTTGTTGTTGTTGTTGTTGTTGTTAAAATAGGTCTTAAGCTCTGCACAATAGTTGTTCTTGGATATTCAGAAATGGAAGGAGTTGTTGTTGTTGTTGTTGTTGTTGTTGTTGTTGTTGTTAAAATAGGTCTTAAGCTCTGCACAATAGTTGTTTTTGGATATTCAGAAATGGAAGGACCCCCCCCCCAAAAAAAAACATGAAATGGTTATCTAAATATGTTAATTCACGCAATTGGTTGTTTATTATGTTCTATATTCACCATGACAACATACCTTATAGACTCTGCATAGATTATTGTTATCAGATGTGAGCGAGGAAAATCCATTTCTTTCCCCCAGATGAACAACAGAACAGAAAGACAGCAGCATGCTTGGGTAGCCTGTCAAAGGTGTGAAGGAAATTCTGAAGTTCTGTGGCTCACTCAGCTGGTATGACACTTTTCATTTGAAAGCATATTGTTTCAGCTTGAGTTTATTAAAAACCAAATTCCAATATGTGTAGAAATGAAAATGCTTGACCATTCTCCCCTCAGAATAGACTGGGACCAATAAGTCACCAGCAAATGTCATTGTTTCTAGAGATACTTACCTTGTGCCTACAACATATACATTAAACACCAAATATTGGCACTTATTTTCTATTTTTTACAATTTTTTAATGTGTGTGAGGTGTGTATGTGAGTGTATTTGTATGTGTGTGCATGTGTGTGAGTGAGTAAACATATATTGTGTGAGAGTGTATGTGTGTGTGCATGAGAGTGTGACACACAGGTACCACTGTGAGCATATGGAGGTCAAAGTGTTCCTTGAAGAAGTCAGTTCTCTCTATCCACCATGTGGGTTTCAGGTACTCTATTCAGGTCAGGTTTGGTGGCAAGTGCCTTCACCTGCTGAATCATGTCGCCATCCCTTTTGGAGGGAGAAGGTAGGGCTTTTAAATGGTATGGAACAGAAAGACCAATTAAACACATCTCTGCGTTCAGAAGTGTAGAGATTCAAAGACTCTCCATGCCAAAAGGATTTATGAGACCTCGGAAAAAGTATGGTGCCAAAGAGACACCCATCACATGCAGGCCTAATCACAAGGATCTTCAGCAAGAGTGATCTTCCATTGTCATCCCTGACAGAGGCCCGTCTCCATGAGTCCAAGCCAGGTTGAGCAGCTGAGTCTGGGGTCTATGTCCATTCTTTCAGCTGGGCTAATGGTGATACAATGAACATCTAAATGATAAGAGAAAGGCAGCCTCTCTCCATTTTAACAGTAGTACCAAGGTTGAGATGCAGCAGAGACTCTCATAGGACCTCCGGGTCCTAGGAGGTGGCCACCCACTTTTCTATGTTTGTTGTTTGGAGGCTCTCTCTCATTTCCCCCAGTCCTTGCACTTAACCTGAGGTGTTATTCCTCCTCTGCATTTTCTTGTATCCCTCTGTCCCATTCAGTCCCTCACCTTGGGGTTTTTTGAGTTTCAGATTGTCCCTTTGAGTCCCTTGCTCACTCACTCCTGAAAGACACAGTTTCTGGTTTCCTCTTGTCTCTTGCCTATTGCTATGGAAAGACTCTAGATACACTCCAGCCCAATCCAGGTCAAGGTGAGGCTAGTGCCTCAGGCCGGCCTCTGAAGCGGAGGTCACAGGAGGCAGCCCAGTATAAGTGGGTGCCACTCTATGGCCTGGAGTCACCAAGGCCTCAGCACAAAGAGGAGAAGAACTCTAGGTAATTCACCCACACTAGCAACACCATATGACATCAAATCCAGGCCTCTCCTGGGTGACATACACTGGGCTATTTTGCATCAACAATAACAACAACAACAAAAAAAAAATCAGGCAAATAAACTACAACACAACTTGAGCTGGAAGAAACTTTCAGTGATAGAACAGTTCAAAAGTAGAGCCGACAGTGTGTATTTTAGTATGGTGATATTTTTCTTTTGTACCAAAATGTTAATTGTATGTTAATAAATAAAGTTGCCTGGGGGTCAGAGCTATTATCAAGCCATAGGAAAGCAGGGCAGTGGTGGTGTACGCTTGTGATCACAGCACTTGGTAGACAGAGCTAGGTAAGTCTCTGTGTGTTCAGTGATACAGTCAGCATTGGATACACATGCCTTTAATCTCAATACCAACCATAGAACACCTGGAGGTCTATACAGACAGGCCGTGATGAGGCGGTCCTGTGGTTGGGTTTACAACCAATGAGAAGGCAGAACAGAGACTATATAAAGACTTTAACACAGGAAGTAGCTCTGGTTCGGAGAGGTAGGACCACTGCAGGAGGAAGGGTAAGGTTTTAGCTCTTAGCTCTGACCTCTTGGCTTTCTTCTTTGCATTGGTTCTGTGTTTCTTATTTATAAGAAAGTATTGATGGAATGAGATCCATAATCACGAAAATGACAAAACTGAAAAACGATGAGCAAATGGTTGTTTCTCACATGGTTTTCTATCATGATTTTTAAACTTGCGATGTCTACACGGATCAAGAGGCAACTATGTCTCCCTGAGCCATCGTCAGACTCTACACATCGGAAGCCAAGTGTGCGGGGCCTGTCATCCCACCACTTGGAGAACTAAGGAAAGAGGTCATAAGTTCCAGGCCAGCCTAGACTGCATAGTCAGAGCTGTCTCAAAAAAAAATCCTGTACCACTGATGCTGCATATGCTTTCCCTGCCTAAAACAACAAAGATGTGAGTTCTTAGTGGCCACTGTCCCAGAGACTTTTAATGAATTTCTAAGCTTGTGATTATTGTATATGATGCTGTTTCCAGAGACTTGTGGTTTTCCTGATTTCTGTTTTTAAAATTCCATTCATTCATTCACTCATTCATTCATTCATTCATTCATTCTCTTTTCCTCTCATACATACATGTTTCAGGTTCATGTCTGACTGTGTGCTTACAGTGCACATGTGTGGGTGTGCATGTGGAGGCCAGAAGCTGATACCAGCTACGTTCCTCAGCTAATTGCTCCCCACCTTGCTTTTTGAGGCAGGGTCTCTCACTGGACTTGGAGCTCATTGATTTGGCTTGGCACCTCTTTTGTTAGAAAGCTCAATTGCCTTCTGTACCAGGTTGAGCCTCACTTTTCTGACTTCAGCTTCCTCTCAGGATGTTGATGATGGCTGCTTCCTGTGATGGCAGGAAGAATAGATGGGATTGGAATTTGTAAAGGCACAAGAATGCGCAGTACTCCACTGGGCCTCATATTCACTACTGGCTTGCTTCTACCTCTGAACGTATATCCACCCTCCCTACTTCTTCACTCTTCGTGGCCATGTTCTCATCTCCCTAGAGAAGGCTAACATCCCCAGACTGTGTCACCCAATCTCCTTTGACCTTTGGCTACCAGTTGGTTTCTGCTAAGCAGGAAGGGCCATTAAAGACTGGGAGCAGTTTGAGTAATTCTTCCAGGATATGTCTCTCTGTTCACGCTGGGCTTTTCTGGCTTCGCAGTGAAGCTGCATTCTCTACCCAGCTCTTGGCAGAGTCCCTCTCCAATGGCTACCACTCTGGCTAGATTCCTTCTGGTCTAGAAGCCATATGGCTTCCAGTCACAGTTTTCGGTGGGGGCCGTGTACCTACCCATCCTTTGTCAGTCCTTTAATTCTACTCACACCTTTGAAGGCAGTTCCTCTGTTAACATCTCTTGAGTTTTCCATTTAAGATATCACCTGTGTTCTTCCAGGACTCCCAATTGCTACTTTCTCCCAGACCTACAGGTGGTGACATCTGCTTTCTGGTGCACTTAGCTGCCTTAATGGACTATATGACTCTAACGGCAGAATGATCTAACCAGCAGGATCCACTATTTGGAATGTGGCTCTATGCCAGTTAGAAAAAAAAAATTTTTTTTGTTTAGATGGTGAAAATGAGGAGGACATCATATTTTTTTTTTGAGTAGGGATTTCTTGTTTTAAATTTGGGCCAACCATCCCGTTTCACTCTCCACTTTACCTAAAAAGTAAAAATAAAAAGGAGATGCTCTGGCTCCAATTTATGAGGGAGTTGGGCATGCAGCTCTCCTTTCAAAGCTGTTCACATGGAAAGGAAACTGGTCCTGACATTTACACAGTCCAGGAGGATTCCAAATAGAATTTGGACAGATTGGGAAGTTACCATCTTGGAGTGTGTGGGGAAAGCAGTCCTGGTGGGAAGATGTGGTGACATATATGAGACAATCCATGGATGTGAGGAATGTGTTTCTCTGCATGTGCCTCTCCACTTCATGATCCAATGGGAATGCCAGAAATATGCATATGTTCTTTACGATAACACATGAGCAGGCCATCCAATTAAAGCACTCTACACTCAGTGCAAGGAGTATAATTTCTGGGTATATTTATGATTGCATAATGTCAACAAAGGGGTCTTTTAAATACAGCACATTCCTTATTCTGCACTTAGAGATCATGCTAAACACATCCAAATGCACAAACCATAAAAGAGGGAAGAGGCAGTATCGGCCCCAAGCTCTTTGGTTTCTGCATCTGGCCAGCGTCCACTGGGAGAAATGTAAGTCAGAGTTTACCACATGGATTACAAATGTGCTGAATTGCAAGAATGATTATTAAATAAAAATATCCACAGCACCTGCAGCTTGTCCTGGAAAGTTCCCCCAGGGTGTTGTGGGTGCTTTAAAAAAAATTGAAGGAAAAAAACAGTAAGACAGTAGGGATGCAAATGGCAACTCCAGCTGCTGGTAGTAGCAACTCCATTAATGTTCCTGAAGGTTCTCAGAGTCAGTACAATCGCCCTGAGCTGCTTTCGTTCTCAGCGTGAGTGTAGTGGTGAAGGATGGGGAAGGGGCTGGGGGATCTCATTAGCCTCCATCCTTTGAGGTTTAGATGATCAAGACAACACAAATAATAGTAATGTAAACCAAAAGTGCTTTAATAAACATCAGGGCAGGGGGAAGCCTGAAGCACACTGCTCTGTGCTAGAGGCCAGCAGCCGAGTTTATTCTGCGACAGAACCAGACACCTTCTGAAAATAGGACCTGACCACATGTGCACAGTTCACTGAGTGTTGGGCTGCCCGTGTGCACATACAACATTTTGCACATAGTTGATAGTTGGCTGTTTCAGTTAGTGTGTGTGTGTGTGTGTGTGTGTGTGTGTGTGTGTGCTTGCACCCACTCATGCTATGGAGGCATATTCCCAAGTATGTACAAAAACCAATAATAATAAAAAAAAAGCAAGAAGAAATCCAGTAGGGCGATTAATTTCTGAATTTAGAAATCAGGTTACCTGGCATCAAATGATGCCACTGTAGTATCGGGGAAAGTCATTTGATTTTCTTGGAACCTCAATTTCTATGGTATCCATGTGTACATATTAAAACCATGAAGACAAAGCCAGATGAAATAATTGTTATGAAAATGTTATTAATATTATAAACTGCTCACTGAATATTGATTATTGTTAGAAATAGGTCCCAAGTGGACGCAAGCCAGCCCTGAGGGCATGGGAGCAGGAGAACTGAACCCCCGCCAACACACACACACACACACACACACACACACACCCCTTGTATTCCCCTTACAGCAGTAAGGAGAGAGGGCCCCATACCTTGCCTGGGGAAAACAGTATTGCTGGCCCTGGTGGTGTGAGTGTGGGGGACCCAGATTTGAAGACCTGAGAGCAGGAGAACAGGCCCCTCTCCTTGCTGTAGGCTGCACTGGGTGAGCTAGCCCAGGCGGTGCTGGAGAACTTGCCTGGGTAGTGATGACGAGGGAAAGATGGTGAACTGACCAAATCCAGCTACCACCCAGGCCCAGAACCAGGGCTATGAGTTGGCCCATCCCAACATCCACAGCATCTATGAACTGTTGGCGCATGTGACAAAGCTACAGGTCCAAAGCCGCAGGATCTCCATGACACAGGACAACAACAGGATGTCCAGGAGGAGCTCCAGTGAGAGCCCTTTATGGGTGGTGTAGCAGAAACCAGAGGCCCAGAACCAGACCAAGGACTCATGGCGATGAACACTTGCAAGTAAAGATGAATAGACTAAAGGGTAAACGGTGCTTCTCAACGGGCCACACTACAGCTCCCACAGGAGTCTTCATTTTTGCTTCTTTGCTTTTGGTCTTTTATTTTTTTTCTTTGTTTTGTTTTTGTTTTTTCTTATAAATTTGGTTTTGATTTAGTGGGGAGGTTGTAAGGGCAGAGGGCAAATGAGAGTAGGATCGGAATGCATGATGTGAAATCCCCAAAGAATCAATAAAAGTTTAAAACAAAAGAAAAAGAAAAAAAGATAGAGGTCCCCACTGCCCAGATTTTCACAATACTGATACTTCTACCAAATATGTCAATACACACATACTTTACACATGTTTGAAAAGTAAATTGTGACTCAAACTCCTCGCGCTTTGGGGAAACTCTTTTTGCATACTTAATTTTAAAACAAATGCATACATTTAGATTTCCTCCTAGGCATAAAGAATCAAAGATAAATTAGTGTTATAATATGTGTTTTGTAAAAGTATGGAAGCCATTCAACAGTGCTTGTGAAAGTCAGGAAGTCTTGATCTATAACATTTCAGTAGTCACAGGGACCATGGCTGTGGAATTGAGAGTGAACTTAATTTTGTAGCAGCATGGGTGAATGAGAGAGGTCACAGCCAAGGAGGTATTCTTTGGCCCTTCTAGGAAGCATTGTCAGTCCAAGTGGCATAATTTTATTTATATATGTATACACATACATTTACATGTATTGTATATATTTTTGGGTAAGTATATGCCTTCGTCAGGATTACTATTGCTGTGATGAAACACCATGACCAAAGCAACTTGGGGAGGAAAGGGTTTCTTTGGCTTATACATCCATATCACTATTCGTCATTGAAGGAAATCAGGACAGGAACTCAAACAGAGCAGGAACCTGGAGGCAGAAGCTGATGCAGAGGCCATGGAGGGATGTTGCTTACAGGCTTGCTCCTCATGGCTTGCTCAGTCTGTTTCCTTATTGAATTCAGGACCACCAGCCCAGGGATAGCCTCACCCACAATGGGCTGGGCCCTCCTGCATCAATCACTGATTAAGAAAATGCCTTACAGCCAGATTTTAAGGAGGCATTTTCTTAATTGAGGTTCCCTCCTCTCTGATGATTCCAGCTTGTGTCAAGTTGACATAAAACTATCTAGCACAGTATAAAAATATAATTTCTCGAGATTTTATCAATCCTGGTATTATTTGCCCCCTTCCTTTAAATGGCCTTTGGGGGAAGGTGTTTGTACCCCTTTCCCACCGCCAGCGAAGAAGCATGGATTTGTACGGGGAAGTTGTGTGGTGTCTTCTGGGCCCTGGGATTCGTGGTATCAAATTGGGTAACTGGAGAAAAGAGAGCCGAAATGAGCCTCTGACAAGCTGAATAGATTTATAAAAATGTCTAGAACTGGTCTGGGGGGTGGGAGCGAGAGTTAGAAAGGGCGAAAGTCACTGACAGTTGAATTCTAGGAACTGTTGGAGTAGTAAAGACTTTCAGAAAATGGATGTGGTTCAGGCTGCCATGCTGTGGTGTGTGACATTTTGGAAAAATAGTAGTGGGAAGAAAATTTTGAGTGACATTTTCTTATATACTTATGCACGTTGCTTTGTTCCTGTGTCATTTTAGAGGCAATGAAAAATGGAAAATGTTTGTCATTTCTCTTGGGAGAGCCCCTCTGAATTTTACTGTTGGTCAAGCTGAAACAGGAAGAAGTTCAGCTTTCTATGAGTCGCTTAAAGATAGTTTTTAAAGTAACAAACCTAAGAATTTCAATCTTCAGTTTGATGTTGACTCACTGCCAAGATGAGTTTCTCGTTTTCAAGAGATTCTGGTACACTTCCCTGAGGACAGCTAGAACGGGAAACACACACACACACACACACACACACACACACATACACACACGGCATACAGGAACCTATCTGTGTTTCCGTGGCAAAATGCTGAATGACAGAGGCAGGCAGAGAGCAAAGCCAAAAGCTGAGGTTGTTTGTGATCAACTCCTTCATCGCTGTACAGACCCTCAGCTCAGGTCACCTTGTCCCATTCCTGTTCCCCTGATCTTTCAACTGGGACTCCCAGGCTGTTCCCGCCTCTTGGATTTGTTAGTGCCATTCATTTACATTCCCCATTTAATGTAGGAAAAAAAAATCAGGCAAAGAAGAAGGAGTGATTCTAAATTGTAGTGCAATCTGAACCCAAAGTCTCGTGTTGTGGTCAAGCTCCTTGCAACGAATCCTCACAGGGAAGCACAGCCCTAGGGAAGCATGGACTGAGAGAAGAAGCATCCTTCACACTAAAGACTTTTACAGAAGGGCTGATGTCTCTGGTTCCCTAGCCTCTGCAGTGTCAGAAGGCAAACTGCTACAGACAGGGAGCAGGGCCCCTGCTGGTGCAAGGTGTGGGCCTCCCGCTGGGAGGGCTTCCGCTACTTGATGAAGCCTTGTGAAGGAAATGGCCATCACTGACTGTTCTGGACAGAGTCTGGAGAGCTACTTTAATATCTCCCTGGCCCTTAAACTGAATCATTGAGATTTCACACGTGTGACGTTTACCTCTTACAGAACATGCGCACTCGGCATTAAGACGGGACGTATGCTGAAAGCCTCTTTTGATGAGTACAAGTGATTCTACATAGGATTGCATTCTTCTTACTTATAACGGACTGATAAAAGCCTGAGTTGGTATGAGCACACTACCATAAAACAAACAAACAAACAAACAAACAAACAAACAACCTGAGTTGGAAAACGTTGTTAGCCAAGAATCCCTTCCACAGCCTCCTACCCCTGAGAAATTACTTTGAAAAGACTTAGTGGCAAGAATTTGACTCATGACATTAAACAAAAGCGCAACAATTACACTATATTTCACGGCTATAATCATACTGGAAATACCATGCAAATACGTGGCTCTTATATTGTTCTTCTCTGAATTATGTGTAAATCTAAACGAGTATTGTGCAAAGACAACACCTGGCCCTCTTCAAGCTCCAGGTGTGTGGGTATGGACAGGAATTAGAGACCCACACAATGCAGTGGACCATGGAAAGGTTTTAGTTGTATTTTTGTTCTATTTCATTTTCTTTCTGCTATGTGTACAATTTTTTTTTTAATTCTTGGATTCCAGATCTCTGTGAGTTTCATCTGGCATCTAAAGGGGTGCAGAAGACCACTTTGGTGATACAGTCTAGCATTCGACATAGAAAAATACCGAAGTATTTTCCTTATGTCTAATGCAATTTCTAAATATAGATGTATGCTTCTGGCTATGCTGCAGTAGCTTGCGACAGACTCAGCCTCCTGCCAGGAACAGCTAGAAGCTTGATTTTTAACAGTGCCTAGAGGCATGCAGAGACTCACAAAGACTCAAGGAGCCAACCAGAAGATAGGCAGCAGGGCGAGGGGAGCCCACTGCGGTTCTACTTAGGACTCTTGCTATTTCTGCTATGGGGTAAGAGGCTGAGATCCAGGTAGAGGACCATTTCTATTGGTCAAAGAAGAGGTGTAACTTCAGAGAGTGTTAAGGTCCAGGTAGCAAAAGATCAGGATTTTGATATTTCAAGGCAGCTAAAGTTCTAGGGCCAAGACCCTGGAGAGAAGGAAGGTGCAGAGAAGTGAGTTATTATATTGTTTTTCTACATACTAATAGACATTCAATCAAAAATGACAGGGAATGTTGAAATAGCAAGACTGAAAAATAAGATAAAAAGATAGGTGGCCTACTATTTAGATGGTTAGATACAGTTTAAAATACTTGTATTAAAATATACTCAACAGAGTAGGTGGCAATAGGAATATTGATAGCAAAATTTTAGCATAGAAATAGAATTTATATAAAATAAGTGGAAATTCTAGGACTAAATATTCCCTAAGAAGATATTTATTAATTGAGCAGCAGGTTGGATAGAGCTGAAGAAGAACTCAGTCAGTCAGCTGGAAGATAGGTGAGTAGGAAATACCCGGAGTGAAGCATCCAGACACAAGCAAAAATAATCATGGAAAAGAATGAAAGAGGCATACTCATTAAGAGAGGATGGAAAAGTCTGGGGCAGAGTTTGTAAATCTCTGCACTGTTGATATTTTGAGTCAAATAATTATTGTTCTAGGGGCATTTTGACCTGAGGCAACAAAGTCATTCCAAGTTGCAAGCCACCAACTATCTCCAATGTAATATTTGAGAAACAACAGAGGCAGAGGCAATACTTGAACAAAAATGGCTCTCGAGGGTCAAAAATTCATGCTTTCCAAGTTCCTTATGACATTGTGGGAGAAAAAAGGCACAAATTTATATTAATTTCTAATAAATCAAAGATTCCCAGGGGAGCCTTTAATATAATCAGTAAAATGAGATTAAATTAATGTTCATTTGATGAGCTAGTTGGGCAGGAGATAGTATAATATTTAATACTTGACCAAGCCAAAGGAAGGGGAAAAAAAAAGAAAAAAAAACCTGGGGATCAGATAGAAAACAAATATCAACATAGCAAATATAACCCCCAATATATTATTGATTGCAATAAATATACATTATATTTATATTAATTAAAAGATCTATTAGACTAGATTTTATTAAAAGTCTAATCTTATGCTTGCTCAAATAAGACACACCTTAAATATAAGATAAAGTGGTTGAGATTTAGTATATGTAAAAGGTAAATTAGGCAATCCGATAATGTGCTGGGAACATACTCCTAAGAGTTTACAATATCTGACTGACAGACATTTGGAAATTTTGCCAGTCACTTGTTCAATACTTACTTGAGGTGGACCATTATGAAAATCTGCAGACACTGTGAATCAGAGACTTTGGTTTGGCCCGTCTGGGTAGCTAATTTAGCCCTACATTACTGTGTAAACCCAAATCAAAGGAAAGATATGATTACACCAATACTAATCTATACATGTAAACACATTTATTCATGATGAAACAATGTACTACTGAGGTATACCAACTTAAAATTTTCTGACATCTAAATCATATTTGCAAAACTAACAGAACTGGCCCCTTGCTGGCCGGTAATATCTGTACCTGTGTCACCTTGGGGAATGCAAATTTAGGGATTGTATCCCAAACCCACTGAATTGGAATCTCTGGGACCAGCAATTTGCCTTCACAGGGCTTTCTGAAGCTTGACAGCATGACTGTCCCTCTTTACTGATGCAATTTTTCCAGCCTGAGCCCTTCCACGGCCTTCTTGCTACCCAGCCAATCTCCTCAGCTTGCTCTGCTTTCCTGAATAAGTCAGGTTCTGCTTTCCCAGGAAGTTTGTGGAGGTTTTGCTGAAATGTTGACACACCTGAGCTACTTCATATACAATTTAAACTTGATGGCTAAATGGCCCCGTGTGTGAGAGGATGAACTTGAATACTCCTTAGGGGCAGGAGCTTAGCAACCTCTCTCTCACGGCTCTCGTCAGCCCACAGTACATATATTTTCTATGTTGAATTGAATTCATAAAAAACTCCTTTGTTTCTGTGTGGAAATTAGTGACAATCCCTTTTCAGGTTGAGAATGAAGGCCAAAGATTTGCTATTTTGTTTTTTACCTTCCTGAGGTGAGGATATCTAAGACCTTGCAGGATATATTTTGGAAGCCATGGTCCCTTCATTTAAAAATTTTCTCCTCAATGGCAAATATAGTAGGAAAGGCAGTCATTTTTTTCCCTTTCTCTTAAAACACTTGGTGTTGTGACTTCAAAAGTTTACTAACTTTTTAAAGAGAACCCCTGAGAAAAATAGATAAGGCTTAAAAAGCCCTCAACAGTGTGCTTGTTCCTTTTAAGCTCTTAAGAAATTCTGAGGTACATTCAAATGTTTTCCTTTAATTTTTAATTTTTGTTTTACGATAGGACTAATTAAAGCAACACCTGTGTGGAATGATCTAGTTGGTGCTGGGTCAACATTTCCATTGGGTTATGTTCCAGCTGTGAAAACTCAAGTTGAACTAAGACTTGGGTGTATAATATCCAAACCCAGGGGAATTCAAAAGAAACATCAGTATACCAGTGTGCATATTTGGGGGGCAAGCCAAATAGAAGCAAAGTAGTCTCAGGTGCTCTTTAGCACTTCTGTAGTATGCAGGCTTTTTTCTTTTATGATTCTGGCTTGTAAGCCTTTGGCTCCTCGTGTAGGTAGGCTGCCTTGGGCATTGAATAGAATAAAAACAGGCCAGTTTGGTCTGTGTAAAATATTAGCTACTGTGTACGTGGGTTAATAAGCTTCCTCCCATCATGAGACACTTAAGATGTGGAATGATAAGTCCAGTGTTCTCTGGATTTAAGGCTTCCAGAAGCATCCTGTTTGATCAATATATCTTAAGGCTCGGGGGCTGCTTTTGTCTTTTGTTGGGAGGCCTCAAAGTTGAGATTTCTTAGCATGTCACAGAAAGAAAATGGAACTCGGGTTGAGACTGGAAGTTAACCCCAAAGACCATATCCTGCCGAATAGTGATTCTTCCTCCCCCCCCCACCCCCCCACCCCGAATACTTTTTAACACTTGCAGGAGTACAAATGAGGGAAGTGGAGAGAAGTGGGGCTTCTTAGATATTGACTCGAGAGCTCTTTGGTCCTCTAAGACTGCAAAGGATGATTTGAAACCACTGTCTCTCAGATGCTGTGAGCAGCGAAGGCAACTCCCAACTTGATAGGCTCTTTTGAGAAGAAATTTGACAGGTTGATGAAGGAGGTGAAGTGAATCTTCAACATCCTTTTCACATTCAAGAAATTCTAATGCTCCAAAGAGCTAGATCTTTAGCAAGGATGAAGGCTGGAGTCTTGTACCAGCTGACCTCATGATGGTTTATATGTGGGACCTTTTGTTAGTCCCTAAGCACCAAGACTTCCCTGGGAAAGGTGATAGGAATTCCTGTCAAGTTCGTTGGCTTTTTCTGTTTCTCTCCCTGCTTCTCTCTTTATCCCCCTGTTCTTTCTTCCTCTTTGTTTTTAGCCTTTTCCTTCCTTTGTTCTCTCCCCCCTCCCCCATACACATCCACACTTTGGGTGTTAGGGTAAGGAATCAAAGAAAAAGATGGATTTTTTTCATTTTATATTTGTTTTTTCTTTTTTTAAATTAAGAAAAATTACACTCATTTTACACACCAATCAAAAATCTCCCTCTTCCTTCCTCCCACCCCCCAGCCTCCCCCTCTCAACCCACCCCCCATTCCCCCCCTACAAGAAGGCAAGGCCTCCCATGGGGAGGCACATCCGGTAGAGGCAAAAAGATGGATTTTTAAATTGTTTTCTGTAACTGTGGCTCAGTAGAATAAAAACTATTACAGGATTTCAAGACAGAGTCAAACTGAAAGCCACTATTGATGCTATAATCCATGTGTATAAGGGAAGTTCATCTTGGAAGCCTTAGAGAAGCTTCATTGATTGGCCATGGATGCTCTAACCATTGCCACATAGACCTCTACGTCTTCAGTTCCCTTTTCCTCTCCTCACACCTCAGGCTTGCCTACTCTTCTGTCTCTCCTAGATTTTTATTTTATTATTCTCCATACATACCTGATTACTCATGTTACAAATGACCATCTATTTTGGACAAAGCATCAGAAAGTATATCTTCCACCCCTACAACTAGGAACTTCAGCTTTAGGCATGGGTCCTGGCATTTCCAGTTCAAGAACTCTGCACTAATGGCAGAGGTGACAGATTTTCCCATGACAGTAGCTAGTGAAGCATGTGGCATGGTCCCTATCTTTCAGGGTCCCTTGCTTTCCCCCCAGGAGTCTTGGGAGTTAGAGGATCTCATACACCAAGACACTGTTCTGGAGCATTTGACCATTTCTTACAGAAGTTTTAGCAGCAAGCAAGAGTCTGTGCTGGGCTGGAGAGATGGCTCAGAGGTTAAGAGCACTGACTGCTCTTCCAGAGGTCCTGAGTTCAATTCCCAGCAACCACATGGTGGCTCAGAAACATCTATAATGAGATCTGGTGCCCTCTTCCGGTGTGCAGACATACATACAAACAGAACACTGTATACATAATAAATAAATAAATCTTTAAAAAAAAAAAAAAAGAGTCTGTGCCAGCTCTGCTCCTCAGACACACGATGTCTTTCATCCTCTGAGAATCACGTACACAGCACTAACATCCCTGCCTAAGGGTGTCAGTGACTGAAAACAGTTTACAGGTCTAGACTCGCTTGTGATTTTAATTATGAATAAAATTTGATGTCAGAGTTATGCATTTCTGATGGCTGGATTTTAGGGAGCAGCAGATCCAGAGGTACTTCCTATAATCCTTGGACCCCACAGTACTGTCAGTCTCCCCTACAAGTGTTTCTGCCCAAGTATTTTCCTCATCCCTCCTTTAAGCTCTATAGCATTTCAGTTCTTTATAGTGACTCCGTGATAATAAAAGCAAAAGGGAGACAAGAAAGATGCCCCCATATGCTCTCCACCCAAACCTTCTAAGACAATTCATTTTGTTCAGTTACTTCTGGAATAGAGTTTAGACACCATCAGTAACGTTGAAATAATAATCATATTTTAGCACAGACCTCGTATATTTTAGGCTATCTGTGCTGTCGGGAAAGCAAAACTATTCTTTGTCAGAGTGTGTGTGCTGATCTTAAGTGTGAGCCGAAATAAGATTGGCATAAGCAGGGCATGAGAGACCCACAGATAGTTAGGGTCTTAACTTAACTTGTACTTAAGAGGTTATGGATCTAGGAAGAATTCAGGAGAAGAGGTGAGGACAGTGAACAGCTTTTGTTTGCAACTCAACAGTGTGGTGATGGCTGGGGAGTCCTCTGGAGGCCCCACGAGCCATCTGTCACAGGAACTCAACAGCAAACTAACCCCATTTGAGCTATTAGGGCCAGAAGCAACCCAAGACTGCCAAGTCTCTGGCCCCCTGGGATGCAAGGACATGTCTCAAGAGGCCAGGCGCCCCCTCTTTCCACTGGGCTTCCCCACATTCGTCTCACATAACTCACCATGTAGGAATTTGCCTTGCATAGCCCTAATTCCTTTTCCTTGTGACTTTCCTGAGATATGCCTTCCGTTACGAGATCCTCAAGGCTGATTATACCACACTGGGATAGAAATGGAGAAACCCCAGAAAGAAGATAGAGGTAGCTGCTTGATAGAGCAGCTGGTGGGGTTAAACTGAAATAGTTAGAATGTGCCCAAACCTTCATTTTGCTGATGATGACCTTGAAGTATGGAGATTGCAATGGCTAACCCTGGTTTCTAGGGTGAGTCCATGGCCACGTTGACCCTGGAACGTTTCTGCTACTTATCCTGGGCTGAGACTAGATCTTCCACCCATCTCGCAAGCATAGTCACAGGGAAAAGAGAGAATTCTAAAGTGTGAAAGGTGGGTTTTTGCATGAACCACTCGGTCTCCATAAGCTCTCAGCTTTCAAGCTGCGGCAGGGTCTCTTGCATCCAAAGGCTGGAGAGCTGGGGCCGGAAGAAGGCTGTCGCCCATGTGTTGTTGCATTGTGGCTCCATCCTGTTTCACATGGGATATGGGACGATGATGGCAACAGGGGCTATTTTACAGAAGTCTTGCTGCTTTGCATACACAAAATTCAAGGATGCTGATGGGTTTCTACATGGAATAGAAGACAACGAACTTAGGAGCTGTTGACCTGACAAAAGTACCACCTGTGGTCGAATATAAAAGGTGCTTAGTGGTAAACATGGTGATGTGTGATAACTGAATGGGTTGTGTAACATGAATCTTAAAAGGTCTTATTAATGAAAAGAAAAACCTGGAGCCAGATATTGGGGTGAAAGCTGAAAGATCAGAGAAGCAGAGCAACCCAGCCACAAGCTCTTACCTCTACAAAATCTTCAGTCTAAAGAGAATGAGTTCCTGTTTCCTCACATCTTATATACCTTTCTCTGCCCAGACATCACTTCCTGGGATTAAAGACATGTATGCTTCCCAAGCAAAGGCATGATATCTCAAGTGCTGAGATTAAAGGTGTGTGCCACCACTGTCTGGCTCTGTTTCTCTCTTGTAGCCCAGTGTGGCCTTGAACTCATAGAGATCCAGACAGATCTCTGCCTCCCTAGTGATAGGATTAAAAGTGTGTGCCACCACTGTCTGGCTACTATTTCTAATCTAGTGGCTGGCTCTGTCCTCTGATCCCCAGATAAGTGTTATTGGGGTGCACAATATATCACCACAGGGTTGAGCAAAGAAAGAAGAAATGGGATGAGTTCCAGACTGTTCACTAGCTGTTTTGCCTAGAGCATTGAATACCAAATATGACCATTGCAGGTGTACATAATAAAAGTTTGAGTGATGAAGAGTCCTGTTATGTGCTTACAGCTCCAAATGTTGTCATTTTAAGTTAAAGAATACAGTCACTGAAGCCTCAATGGGGAAGACTTTTCTTGAAAACAAACAAACTAAAGAGACAGAGAATAATTCCTAACACATACCTGCATGCTGGCTGGACTTAGTCACTTTGAAGGAATAGAGGAGGGTAAGGGGGAACTGAGCTCTTTATGGGGAGAAACATATTAACCACATGGTGAAGTTAACATCATTGGCATTGTCATGTGGTGATTGCAGTCCCCTATGATGTGATGAGAAGGAGATAGTTGAGTATTCTTTCCCTAAATCTGTAACTCCTGACTAGACAGTAAAGAAATGGACAGTGGGAGAGAAAGCAACCAAAATTTCTGCTGACATCACTCATTCATAAAAAGTGTTCATTCACAGTCTGTGTTTACCACCTCTACCCCCAGCCTAGTCCTCTCTTGTTTCTGCTCTATATAATTAAATTCTCTGGTTGGCATTTTTCCATGAAGCTCTTGTCCTCCTCTGCCTGGTGACAGCTGACCATCCTCTCCTGCGCACATGTCTATGCCCAGGCTTCCCAGAGCACCTTCCAGCCTTGGGTTTTCAGTTTTCACATCTGTACATATCAATGGCTCTGAAACCAACACTGCAGACTCTTCTCATGGAAGTTGTCTTACCTTCTAGAAATCCCTCTTCAGCAGATCATGGATATTCAATCACACACACCCCAACTAACTTATTTCTCCTTCACCCTCCCCCATGAAAACTGTCCCCACTCTCTACACTGGGAGGTGACATTGCTTTCCATCTGCTTGTCCATCATCTGGATAAACACTGTAGTTTTTTTGAGCCATCCCCTCTGTCCCTACCTTTCCTGTTATCTCCCTAAGGACCCCTCACCCATCCTCTACTCTTGGTCTCTTCTACAGCCTCAGGTCAGGACGCCTCTCATTCCCATGTGCCCTATTGCTATAGCCTATAACTGGAGTCCCCTCTTCTGGTTGCACGTCTTCAGTACAGCTCCAGTGCTTCAGACAATGCCATTTCTAACTTGTGAGTCCATGTCTAAGCCTTTAGTGACTCCCCATCACTTTGAAGAACGTATCCAAACTTCTCCATGAGCCATCAAAGACTTTCATCACCAGGCTTGACCATACATCTTTCGTTTCATTTTCACCTGGGCCTCACATGCCTGTCAGCCAAAGTGGCATCCTGGTAATTCTTCAGTTCTTTTAGGCATCTCCCACCCCTGTGAGCTTTTATACATATAGAGAGACCTTCCTTTACTGGGGCCCTTAGCACTGTCCACTATATCTTTCAAGGCTAAGTTTCATCCTGCCTCATTCTGAGTGAACAGAGGCAGAGAGATTCAGTAATTTGCTTGCTCTTTGCTTTGAGGACCTGGAGTTGACAAGAGCTTTTCAATATTGTCTATTTAGTGATAACTTCTCAGAGAAGATAAGAGGTAGGGAATACATAATATATTGGTTTTCGAGAACTCTATAAAGGAAAAATAGGTAAAGCAAAAGTGTAAATTTGAGACAGAGAGGTTAAGAGCAAATAAACAAACATTCCCCAAATGGACTTAGTCCCCAAATTTCAAACATTAATATATAATGATTATCTCCAAGGAAAAACATCCTTTTTGGCAAGTGACCCCAAATCAGCGTGGCTTATGGGTGTTGAGGGAGCCAGGGCTGAGATGAAAGATGGTGATGTCCATGACAAAGAGGCACAGATGACTGTGAGTTATGGACTCTCATCCCACCTGGGACAGTGACTGAACAACCCAGCACTGGAGTGAGGCTTCACATGGTTCGTGTAGTGAGTGTGACCAGAATGCCACTGAGGAATTGGAGCCAGGTAATTCAAACCAGGCCTGGCTTTTTATGTTGCAGCAATGCACATGTTTGCCAGAATGTGTCCAGTAGATGTTCTGGTGGCCTTTTACAAAAGCAGTTGACAGCCAATACTGAAATTTTGAGGCCATGTCACACTCAAGATAAAGTGTGCTGCATGCCAAAAGATGATTTTTTTAAAAAAAAAATTTATTTATGTATTCTTTTTTGAGACAAGATCTCTACATAGCCCTGGCGGTTCTGAAACTCACTATGTAGACCATGCTGGCCTTGAACTCAGAAATTTCCCTGCCTCTTTCTCCCCAGGGGATGATTCTTGATAATTTGGGAATCCTTAATCAGTCTGTTATTGTAAACCTTCCAAACCATCTCACCTCTTACAAAGTGAACACTCTAGATGGCAGGAGATGGGGATAGAACAGGAAAAGGGAGATACAAGCCTTTTAAATCCCCACTTTCATACCTGTTTTTATACCTTCCATTTCTGGGCCCACTTTGTAGACAGAATTTAAGACTTCTTGGTGTAGACCCCGACAAATACTGACTCCCTCTAGGGTCCTGTGGCACCCACAGGTCCCAGGTGCAGCCCTCCAGTTAGGATGTCTCAAGCTGGAATAAAAGCCAGCCTTTCCTTTGAGTTGGAACTGTAAAACTTGAACTTCCCATCTCTGGACTTGAACATCTGGAATAGCCCAGTCAGCCCCATCTCTGAGGCTTGACCATCTGGAATCAGCCAACTCAGGTGGGACTCATTCAAGCTTCAGTGTGACTTGAGTGGAGAGCGCCTGTGGGGCCGTATTCCACAACTATGCTGAGAACTTTGATGGGAGTAAACAAAGACCTTTTCCAGGATGGATGGATCACAACAGCGGGGGTCTTCTTTGGGGATTCAAGGTGTGGCAGGTTTTCAGTCCAAGTCAAGTCCCATGCTGACCTCCTTGCCTTTCAGATTTACATATGTCTGCTGACAAAACACTCTTACCTGGGGTGATGGCTGATCTTGGTTGTCAGCTTGACATGGTTTAGAGTCACCTAGGAGACACTCCTCTGGGTGTACCTGTGAGGACATCTCCAGAGAAGTCTAACTGGGGGAGAAAGACTTACACTGAATATGAGAAGCAGTGTTCCACAGACGTTATAAACTAAAACAAAACAAAGCTAACAAAGCAAGCGGTGTGAGTGGCAACAGCTATCTCTCTCTGCCTCCTGACTGTGGAGTCAGTGTGACCAGCCACCTCACATCACTGCTGTCATGCCTTTGTTGCCGTGACAACAAACTGTGCCTTCAAAACATGAGCGAAAAGTGTCCTTTTCCCCACACCTTGGGTTGCTTATTGTTAACTGTTTTGTCACAGCAAGAAGAGTTACTAACAAACCTAGAGAGACCTGGAGGATGAGACTTCCTCCTCCTCCTCCTCCTCCTCCTCCTCCTCCTCCTCCTCCTCCTTCTCCTCCTCCTCTTCCTCCTCCTTTCTTTTCTCCTTCCTCTCCTCCTTTCTTTCCTCCTTCCTCTCCTCCTTTCCCTTCCTTCTCCTCTCTTCTTCCTCCTCCTCCTTTTTCTTCTTCTTCCTTCTCCTTCCTTCAATTGTTGAGAAGGTACTATGGACTAAGGACTCAAAAAAAAAAAAAAAGAAATATAGCAATTTACCCTCCCTTAAGAAACACTGAGTCAACATACCTCAACTTGCTGTATTCTATTCACAAGGTCCTGGTGGGGTGTGGGGAGGACTCGGAAATGGAAGTTGGCCGTCCTGATACAATGCTCAAAATGTAGTCTGAGACATATCTTTGTAAAGCATTTCATTAGAGGGCATTTTGAGAACCCGATGAAGGTACATAACTGTAGTTCAAGCTTTCGTGAAAGCAGGGGTGAGGGGAGGAAGTGTAATAGAAGCCACTGGTAGCAGAGTGCTGTCTGAAGCCGCCTCCTGGGGACCTTCTATTGCAGATTTAAGGAACCCTAGATAGCTAAGTATGGTGGTGTACCCTATAATCTCAGCACACGATAGATGAAGGCAGGAAAACTGGAGCTCAAGGTCATCCTAGGCTTACATAGCATATATTCCCTAGACTGTGTAAGATCCTGTTTCAAAAAGTTATATATACAGCTAAATGCACATGGACATACACACACATACATATGCTCACCCTGGAGAATCCTCTGTAAGAGATGAATATGAATAACAAGGTCAAATGTATGTTTTAGAACATTGGTCAGTTAGGTGGAGAATGAATAAGGTAGGTAAGACCCAAGGTTCATGAAAAAAAAAGCCCATATTTCTTTTGTATTCTAAACACCCTCATCTCCAGCATTTGAACAGACACCGCAGAAAATAATATTAATAGCCAACAATTGCGATAGTGGCTGAAAAAGTGTGATGGTTGGTCCATCCACGAGTTCCCAGGCTTATTTCCACAGGATGGGAGGCCCATCTGCTTCCCTTGGCTTCAAAGGAAGGGAGCAGCACAGGACAGGTCTTCTAACTTTGTCCTGTGAACACTCTTGGTCCAGGGATGGGGAAATGGACTAGGTTCCTGTGGGTCTCTGAGTGTCAGGAAAACAGGACCTGGGAGGCTGGCTGCTCCCATGCTGGCCCAGGCTCTTGTTTTTCTTGAGCTGACTTTGCTGGAGAAGGGAGTGAAGTCAGAAACAAAATGCCACATTGCACGCCCACTGAAGTCTGGGCTCAAGGGAAAGAAGAGAGATTGCCAGAGCGTTTGCTGTTCCCAATCCACTCCTGGACCTTAAGCTGTCTTGAACAGAGTTGCCAATCAGCTTGGTAGGGACTGGCCTTTTGGGGGGGGGGGGGTGTAGGCAGGGGAGAGGGAGGGAAGGGAGCTGTCTGTGCTCCATCTTAATTACCTCATCAGAAGCAGCTCCCTTCCCGCAAAGCTAGCTCTGGTGTCTTCTACAACAGGGTGAGTCTTTGGCTTTACATGTGAACTTATCGTCAGATATGCTTTTGCCTGTGCCTATGCGCATGAAGGGTCATTTGGATTCAGAGCTGAATTTCACTTGTGACTTTAGCTTGGAAATTCTTGGCAAGATCAGAATGCAGTGGTAGCATCTTAGGAAGGGGTTTCTGTGAAAGAATGCTAGCGGCTTTCTGTGGCAATTTTGGATGGAAGAGTCTGTGATCAGGAGGTGACAATGTGGACATGGGACAGTGTCAGTACTGTGGAAGGAGCGATGCCCAGGGCTTGGTAGACTGGGGTCTGAGTCCAAGTTCTCAGTCCATCAGTTATCTTGTGGGAAGCTGAAACCTTTCCAACCCTTCACTCTCTTGCCTTTGAACACCTTGGGGAAATGGGTGTAGTGAATCTTTGACTCAGTGCAACTTTTAGATTTTATAGGGTAGCATCAGAGGCCTGAAGACCTGAAAATCCCTGCAGCTTGAGTAGTTGTCAAAGGCATGGAAAGTCATTATCCTCTCTATTTGGGAGTAAAGGAATCTGGGTCCCACGTGTGTGCTTTGCCATGGGGCAATGGACTGGTCACTGAAGAGGCCCAGGCTGTCCTGACTTCCCCTGAGCATTGGTGTCAATATGAGTTGGTCAGGCTGGACTGTAGCAAAATAATACTGAGCTGTGTTGGAGACAGCAGCCTCAGTTTTCACATTGTGTGATGACAGCTTAGGACAAAGATCTGAAGAAAGTGGAGGCACCTTCAGGGTGTGTGTCTTTGGCCTTGAAGAACTGGTGGGATTGTCCCCACACTGTGACTGTGTGACCCAGTCACTCTCTTGTTAAGATGGAGCTTTTTACCTGGGATCTCAGCATCTTGGCAAGTCATTCTCAGAAGACCAAGGTAACCCGGGCCTTTTATGATGTGCTGCCTAGCACAGCTCATGCCTGTGGCCAGGCTTCCTGTGTCCTGACCCAATCCCATGGCCTCCAGCTCACAGGGTTATATGAATGAACCACTTAGGGGTCTGTTCAGTAATGTGGCTAGGGAGGGTGGGAGCCCCAAGTCCTTTCAGTAATTACCAGGTTCACTGATGCTTTATATGTAGAAGGAAAAGGACATGAATGGGCAGTTAGAGAACAGTGCAAGTGAGCATATAAAATGCTGTGATGTATACAAAAAAGAAATGAATTTTGGGGAGGAGAGTTCAAATTTAACAAGCTAATTCCTTGACTTTCTATTTTAAATATGTTAATACTTAGGTTCACAATAATAACAACTTGGTATTTAAAAAACCCTTTAAGTGCTTTATTAACAAATGTGCAGATTAGAATAATACCATAAGAATGTCAAACATTATTCCAGTTTAAAAGGAAAAAGTGAAGTACAGAGAAATTAAATATCTTGCCTGGTTTACAGAGGCCACAGGTGTCAAAGCTGAAATCCAAATTATGCTGTTTTGTTCCAAAGCTATCATCTGATCTCCACACGCATTCCCTCCCTTATATCATACACACACACACACACACACACACACACACACACACACACACACACCACACAC
Source organism: Peromyscus melanophrys (assembly GCA_902168415.1). Lineage (NCBI taxonomy): Eukaryota > Metazoa > Chordata > Mammalia > Rodentia > Cricetidae > Peromyscus > Peromyscus melanophrys. Next base: position 10,009 of record CABHPR010137147.1, on the reverse strand, counting down.
TCACATGTACATACACACATAATTTGTAAAAGATTTATTTATGTTTATGTGGATTCATGTTTGTCTATGTGCATGTATGTGCAGCATGTACATTCCCAGGGCCAAAAAACCTTGACGAGGGCATTGAATTCCTTAGAACTGGAGTGGCAGAAACAGTTGTGAGCAGCCTTGTAGGTGCTGGGGATTGAACCTGGGTCCTTCAGAAGAGTAGCAAGTGCTCTTGACTATGGAGCCATCTCTCCAGCTCCTACAATAATCATTTCTATAAAGATGAAACATGAAAGATATTGTTACTGTATCTTTCTCTACAACGTTTTGCTGTCCATAGATGAAAGCTGTTGTCAGGTTGTGGAGTCTTGGGAAAGGGTGTGACATCTATATCTATGTATATGTATAGCTAGCTCTATTTCCCCATGGCTTTTTGTGTAAGCTCACCTCAGTGTGACTAGATACTTCAGACAATCTTTAGAGTGGGTTTTCCTTGGAGTTACTCTTCTGGAGTCTCGGTACTGTGCCGCCACACCAGTCAAGACTCTTTATGCTCTAGGATGGAAACTCACCTAGTATTTGCCTTCATCCCCATCCCTGGCTCCATCCTCATCCTTCAACTTCCTTCCACACAGGGTACCTGATGTGCTGGGTTAGATGACTTCCTCTTTCTCAGTGGAAAGCCCTTCTAGGAACTTCCTAAAAATAAACCCAGAAGGAGGAACAAGTTTTAAGAGTAAGATTCTGAAAAATACCTTTGTTTTGTTCTTATACTTTATGAGGGTATAGTATTTCTAGACTGGGCATACTTTTCTGTTTCAAGTTAAGGCATTTCCTTTCATTTTTGTGTAGCTCTTGGGCCATCTCTTGCTCCCTTTTGAAAAGTATGAGGCCATTCCCCATTTCTGATTAGTTTTGTGTGAGTGACTAATTTTTCTCTCTGGGATATTTTTTTTTTGGGGGGGAGGATTCATATTATGCTCGGATTCCATGATGATGTGCCTTGATGGACCCTTTTTAAATTCAATGTGCTGGGCGTGCAATATTCCATTTCGATTTGGAAAGTCCTATCCCTTGGCTCAAGAATATTTTCTTAAATTATTTGAAATGATCTCAGATCTTTCCTTTCGGTTGGCTCATCAGTTGGGTACGAGACTTCATGGATTTATCATTTAATTCAACTTCCTGTTTTCCCTGGGCAGGCATCTTACTTGTTTCACATTTCAGATTTCTTTAACTATCTATTTATCTTGTGTGTGTGTGTGTGTGTGTGTGTGTGTGTGTGTGTGTGTGTGCACGCGCGCATGTGTGCGCGATATGCGCACATGTGTGATATGTGCACGTATGTGTGCAGGTATGTGTAGAGGATGTAGGAGGGCATCAGGTGCCTTGCTTTGTCACTCTCCACCTTTTCTTGAGACAGGATCCAGAACTAAATCTGGAGCTAGACTGATGAGTAACCAGGAAGCCCCAGCAATCCTCTTCTCTCGGTCCCTCCATCGTGCTGGGGTTCCGGCTATGTGTGACCATGCCCAGCTTTCTTCATGGTTCTCTTGGTCCTTACGCTTGTACAGCAAGCTCTCTTGCTGGCTGGGGCATTCCTCTGACCCTGCTTTTGAACTGTAAAATACCATTTTACGTGCTAAAGAATTTTAAGGTTTTCCTGTTTGCTGTTCTTTTTTAAATAGCATTGACTCCTGCTTCAGCATTACATTTTTTGCATGGATTTTACATCATTTGTGTGTCTGAAAATACTACTTTTTGTAACAAATAGTTATGGATCCTGGGTGGCCTTGGGACTCATAGTCCTCAACTTTCTCAATAAGGGAGCACTATGACCCTCAGATTTGAGAGAAAAAGAGACGAGACCTAGTATAGAGTCAGGGCCCCTTCTCAGTAATAAATTTTGTCTGGATTTGACCTTGTCAGATCCCAGGGCATGGAAAGCCTGGGCACTGACTAAGCCCTGAGCGAGAGGAAGGAGTCACAAGCTTCAGAATTTAGAAAAGGTAGATAGCAAAACATGCCAAGAGCCCTGGCATCCCCCTGCCCCAAGCACAGAATCTGTGGACACTCTCCTTTACCAGCGAGACTGGATTTGAATGTCTGACCATCAGAATGTGAGAACAAAGGTGTATTGTTTCAGTCACCAAGTTTGGTATGGTTTCTCACAGTGGCCACAATAAATTAACACAGCGAGAATGGAAAAGAAGGCAGAACCAGGCCCTGGGTGCCTAGTTTGGGTGTTGTTCCCTGATTAGAGCCTCCCAGTGTAAAGATATAATAGGTGAATGGGCTCCTGCTTCCACCTGGAATGAAGGGTATTGCATCATGATGATGTATAGAAGGGGCATAGTGGTGGATATACCTGGAGGGCACCACGCATACACACTCACACACATATATGTGTTACATGGGAGTTGGAAGTGGATTAGTTGGAAAAAAACGGGGTCTTCAGAATTGGAGGGGTTATGAGAGTCAATGGGGGATTCAGTATGTCCACAATATCTTGTATACACCTATGAAATTATCAAAAAATAAATCTTAAAGATGTTTTTAAAAAGTGTCTCTGGATAGATGGAAAGATTGTGCTTCCCTTATTCCCTATGGAATGCAACTGTACAATATTTACCGCTTTCTTCAAAGTCCTTCAACTTTCTTCCCTCTGTGTTTTGCATTTTTGTTTTCTTAGCCCCAAAGTTCTCCCTCCCATGATGACTAAAACCTCCCAAACCAGAGTCAAATCAAATTTCCTCTGTGACGCTATATCCAGCTGTTCCCAGGCAGGATTAACTCTTGGTCCCTCTTTGGCGTAGGTAACAAGTTGTGTGTAGCTGAATTCCAGCATGTACCACGGTGTTCTGTGGGTCCCACTAAACTGTGGGTAATTCCTGTCACACCCCACCACTCTAGGCCTCTTGAATCAAGCCATGTTCCCTTGCCTCGGGCTCACACGTGTATTTAGTGCTTAAGAAATATTCATTTCATTTGGTGGTTCTAGAATCGGGCTTCAGAGTGAAAGAATACAGACTTAAAATGTTAAAGATAGCAATGTAGCTGCTAAAGGAAGGGAAGTCAATTTTCTTCCGGGGTATAGCACCTGGTGGGTTACCTGGGCCCTCGCTGGATAGTCCTAAATGTACGCATATCAGAGTGGCAATAATTTGACTAATTTGGTTATAAGAAAAAGAGAGAGAGAGAACATGAGATTGGCAGGGAGATGTGGAAGGGTCCAGGAGGAAGTGGAGGAGGGGAGTCAGGGACAGATACGATCGAAGTATATTGTGTACACGTATGGAATTCTCAAAGAATAAATTAGAGGATTTTGTAAAGATACCAGTGTATAAATCTGATCTGAGAGTCAGTCAGAGTCTCCAGGAGTGGAGCTGGAGTGCTGATATGTTGGGAGCCCCTCAGATGATTTCATTATGGGCAGACTGAGCAGGAGCGAGGCAGCGCACGGCTGAATGGGGTCCTGGCTTCTCATCCACGGGCCTTGATCATCAGCCTCTCTGAAGATGAAGCTGTGCACCTGGAAGAACTCTGACTTCACCCTGGCTTTGAAGTGAACTTGAACTTCTAAAGAAATCTGTGATGACACAAAAGGCAGGTAGGATATATCGTGAGAGATCAGCCCCCACATGTGGAAATGGTTTGTTGCCCTCTGGAATGTACCTGTGGATGAGGCTGCTTTGGAAGTAGCAGATGCTTCTGCAGGCACACGTGCAATTGACCAAAGATGCCATTCGGTTACTCCTCAAGGTCAAGCTCGGCTGTGTTCTGGATGATTTTCTTATTCAGATCTACAAGACTCAGATGCACGTCGTTCAGATGACTGCTTTTACACAGCAAAGTTAACTGGAAGTGTTCCAGGGGAATCTCCCAGCACTTATGCCTGGCTCCCTGTCTTGACTTTATAGGTGCCATGCCCAGGGTGGGACCTGAGCCTCAGGGAGCTAGTCCACTATTCCTCATGAAGGAAGGCTCCTGGCATAGCTCAGTAGTTCTCAGATGTCTGAATTCAATCGCTCAGATGGCTTACCACCATGCATCACTAGGTCTAAAGTCTGCTTTTAGTACATTTGAAATGGAAACTGAGAATTTTCTCTCCTAAACTTCCAGGTGATACTGATGCCGGTGGTCCAGGGACCATACTTTTTAAAACAATCACTGTTCCATGGCTGAGTGTAGAAGGCTCAGTTGGTAAATTTCTTGCTGTGCAAGCATGAGGTCCTAAATTCAGTCTGCAGAACCCATGTGAAAGAGCACAGTACGGTGGCACACGCTTGTCATCCCAGTGAAGGGCAAGTTCCTCGGCTAACCAGGTTGCAGCCTCTGACATCCACATGCGTGCACACACCCACACATACAATAGCATACATATGCACACCGACATGCACATGAATGCTTGTGTGCACACAGACACACACATACACACAAACCACTTTTCTAGGTGAGAGAACAAACTGAGTAGGAAACAGGGAGAATGGATTAAGATTCAACATGGCATGGATTCATTTCTAAGTACTTACGGAGGCTGAGTGGACAGAGGGACAGCTATGACTCTAACGCTTTGGGAGCTTTCTGTTGCTAACCCACGTTACGCTTAGCAGCAAGGAGGAGAGAGTACGGAGTAAATGTATGTGCACAGGATCTGCTCTGTGCTCCGCTCTGAGAGAGCATGTAGATGGCATTATATGGATGAGATTTTCCTGGACAGGTGTGTCTCACAAGTGTGGAGCGTTGACACAGAAATGCTTGGAAACAGCCCATTTCTGATAAGAAAACTGCCCTTGCTGATCATGACCCTGACCCAACACAGACAATACACAGCCTTTTTTGACCCGCTGACGGAGGGCAGGTTCATGGTCATATCTGGGAGTGGAGAGGCAGGTAGAGGAACAGGGCAAACACAGCGAATAATGAAACAGCCACAGAAGGAACTTTTACTATGACTTAGAGCTACAGTATTACCTACCGTTTTTTATACATTGCGTATATTATGATATGTATGTGATGTATATGATATATGTGTGACGTGTGTGGCACATGTGTGTGTGATAAATATGTGTGATATGTGTGAGTGATATATGTGCATGATGTATATGCATGTTGTGTGTGTGTGATGTAAGTGTGTGATATATGAGAGTTGTATGTAGGTATATGATATATGTGTGTGGTGTGTATGATGTGTGTCCATGCATGTACTCATGTGTAGAAGATAGAGGAGGTCAGGTGTTCTGTTTTTATCACTCTCTGCCTTATTCCCTCGGTTCAGGATCTATCACTAAACTTGGAGCTGGTTATTTTTTGGCTAGCTGGATGGTAAGAGCAAGCCCTAGGGATTCTCCCATCTCTGTGTCCCATAGCATTAGAGTTACAGGCTTAGGTGGCTACTCCTGGCTTTTCCTCATGTACTGGGGTCCAAATACAGATGCCCTCTTACTGACTGAACATCTCCTCACCCTTTTATCTACATCCTATATCCAATATAGCTTTCTTGTGGGGACTGAACAGACATTGAAAGACCCCTAATATAGCAGATTAATTTATTAATTGTTAATTAATTAATAAAGATTAAAGAGTGTTTTTTCAGTAGGCCCTCAGAACTCATAGCCTCCAGCACTAGGCTGTGCTTGAGAAGATGGCAAACAAAGCTAAGGGCTAAGATGTTCTACTCATGAAGAAGCCATGTCCTTGTTTGAGAATATGGTGAAGACAGAGGGGGCAAACCAGATGTTAATGCAGCATTACAGGACAGCAGGGGAAGAAAGAAATAGGTCATTGGGGGAAATCAGATTCCTAAATAAAGTAAACAACTGAATCCAACTGGAAGGCTAGACAGATCCATAGAACTCCAGTAACACATGAGAATTTTAAACTTTACAGAAATCAGACTGGGCTTTTCTAGGTTTTTAAATTCCCCTCCAAGCATGTTCTTCCCAGGATCACCCCATCATAAACCTCAGTCCACTTTTCTTTACCGTAGCGCGTAGATTATTCCCTGGTACAAAGGCAGGGCTGGAGAGAACTGTGCGTTTAACCTCTGGACAGTGAGGGGATGGGAAAGTGTTTCCACCTGCACTGACTCCATCTGAGCAGCCACTGTGAACATGCATGTGAGTCCTGCCCGTAAAGTGGCATACCATTTACACCACCACTTACACTTATGGTTATGACCCAACTGTATAGAAATTGCTTTATTAGGATCAATGGATGTCCTCTAGTTCAGAGCTAGCAGGGAAGCCCCCATTGACAGCTTCTTCTCCCTGCAAATGGAAATACTTACTTTCAAGCACTTCCTTTTTAGAGGATCCCTCATATCCATTTGTTTCATATCTACATGTACACATTTTTTTCAAGTAATATACCAAAGAGTTGAGGACCAATTGGGGAAGATACTTAGATTCATCCCTCTCAGCACCTTGTGCTCAAAATTCTTGCCCGTTAAATGCAAAAAAAAAAAAAAAAAGGTTAAAAATGATTTCTTTAAAAAGACCCAACTTAAATACATCTGTGGAAACTAAGCATAATTTATTTTAAAATTAGGTTAAAAATATTTGCAGTGTATGCCCAAACATTTCCAGATGTTAAAACAAGTAAACACCATTAGATCAAATTTAATTTGGTTTGGTGTTTTAATCAACTCGTGCCTTGATTTTCGTTTTTGCTTATAACAAGGTTTACTCGTGTGTTGGAGGTGGTCTTAAAAGTGTTAATTTTAGCTATACTTTATAATGCAAACACATGCGCCAAGGCATTTTCTTATTATAAGCTGAGTTAGAGAAACTTTCAGTGTAGCCCTGCTTCATTAAAGCAGGAAGTTTATACACCCTAACAAAAAAAATATGTATTTCCATTTCATGTTGGCATCAATGGTGGTACTGTGTATAATGTCGTTAGTACTGGTAGCTGGAATTCTTCATGGGAGACTGATGAAAGACAGATGACAATAAAAAGGGTATCAGAAACCAAAAATAAATGTGGGGTGTGGATAGAGAAGCAGGGGCACTCTTCACCAAGGCAGAAATTGTTTCTTGGGAGGTGGCCTCCAGGGCTCCAAGGAGGCTGAGTTTGGCATTCCTATATACCATGGCAGGTGGCAGGATGCTATAAGAGGGGTGTGGTGAGAGTCCCCCCTACTTCCCAGCTGTGTGACATGAAGGTGTGTGTGTGTGGGGGATGTGCATGTGATATGTGGTACTTTTTGCCTTTATTTTCCTGTATTTTTATGTCTGCGGGTGTTTTGCCTGTACGGATATCTATGCACAATATATGTGCTTGTTGCCTGCTGAGGCCAGAAGAGGGTGTCCCATCCCCTGGAGCTGGAGTTACAGACTGTTTGGAGCTGCCAAGTGGGTGCTGAGAATTGAAGCCAGGTCTTCTTCTGGAAGAGCTACCAGTGTTCCTAACTGCTGAGCCTTCTCTACAGCCCCCAACATGATCATGTCCTCCCCCACTCCCATAGAATAAGAAATCTGGAGACGGACAGTTTGGGGACAGTACAGTTGCTCAAGGAAATAGCTTTGTTTTTAGAGTGTTTTTGTTTGTTTGTTTGTTTTTTGTTTTTTCTCAAAGTGATTTTCACCTTGAGATGCCAGAACTATGGTGCCAGAGGGGGGAAAATAAAAATAAAACAGAAAAATAAAAGGCACATTCCAGTGAAATCTCCTAAATCAGAAAAATCAAACTTTGCCTATGTAATAGATATCCTTATAAATTTTGACCATGCTATAACTCCTGGGCCACCCCAAGCTACAAAGAAGCTTGAGAGTGAAACATGTTATCTCTGCATTGCTCCTCACCAGAAATATAAATGGGGTTCCCCAAATAAAGAGAAGTGAGAGGAAGGGAAAAATATGTGGGAGGATGCTGGTAATGTCTGCCTCATCTCCAGCTTCCCACCAGCTTGCAGCCTATGGCTGCACATAGAGGTGAAGATTGGTAGATACTGACTCTGTTTCCCCCACACCCTGCTACCTCCATTTGTTTCTAGTCTATACTCATTGTTTGACTCAGCATGTCTTTCAAAGTATCCCAGATGGTGTGACTAACAGCTAGAAGGCTGGGGGTGCAATATCAAAGAAAGCTAGGCAGAACTTTTAGGGGTCTCACAGGCTAAAATGAATGAAATCGGTGTTTCAGGAGGGTAGCTTGAATATAGGACCATCCCCACCCCTTACACACTAGATGAATTTAAGGGAAAATGGGAATTAATTACAGTTCTAGAGATTCTGAATGGTGTAGAGAAGACACTTACTTGTAGTTTCTAGTTTTTAAAAACAAGGCATTACGAAGGAGAGATAGATAGCAAACAATACAGAGCTTCTACAGAGAATAGTAAACTGATTGCCTTCACACAGTAGGTGTGTGACGGCATGGGCACAGAGCAGGATTAGGAATCCAGGTTTGGCCCATGGCAGAAGACTGCTCCTGAAGCCAAGAAATTAACAAAGCTTTGTGACCTCTTGAAGCTGGAGTGTTCAACTGGGAGATCAGAGCCAACCACCCAGGATCTTCCCATATATTGGTAAGATTTGAAGCATGCAGAGAGAGAAATAAGCTGAGGAATGGAGCTGCAAACCTCAGGAGAACATTCATTAACTTCCGGTTTTTCCAAGTAGAGGACAAAAGCTAATCATGTTCTAAATTTAAAGATTTATGACATTTGGTCCCAAACAGAGGGAAGCTAGTTATGTGTTGACACAAATTTTTCAAACCAGAAACGCTGTTCAGTTTGATTTGAGTTTTTAATGAGCTGTTGGATGCTAGTTGAGACAAGAGTGAATGATCTTCCGTGAAAGGCAACAATATTATCTTAAGGATGTATACTTACACATAGACACATACACATGGTACACAGGGGTGGAGAGAGAGAGAGAGCCATACACACACACACACACACACACACACACACAGAGAGAGAGAGAGAGAGAGAGAGAGAGAGAGAGAGAGAGAGAGAGA
>CABHPR010137146.1:9559-27147 GCA_902168415.1 Peromyscus melanophrys | reverse complement strand
GTCTGGATCTCTGTGAGTTGAAAGCCACACTGGAAACAGCCAGGTATGGTGACACACACCTTTAATCCCAGGAAGTGATGGCAGGAAACAGAAAGGTATATAAGACATGAGGACAAGGAACTAGAGCCTTGCTAAGCTTTTAGGCTTCTAGCAGCAGGTTCAGCTGAGAGCCATTTGTATGAGGACTCAGAGGCTTCCAGTTTGAGGTGGCTGTGGCTTGTTCTGCTTCTCTGATCTTTCAGCATTCACCCCAAAACCTGGCTCTGGGTTTGTTTTTATTAATAAGACCTTTTAAGATTTGTGCTACACAAGCCTAGGACAAAAGGCTGAGATACCTATTTAACTTATCAAAGAGGACCTGGCTACCAGGTTCTCCCAGCATCCCTCAGTCCCTACCTGTTATAGGGTATTGCTGGCATACTCTGCCCCCTAGCCTAAACTTCTCCAGCCCAGGGCTCACCAAGCTCTGGGCCTGAGGCCTCTGGTTTCTGGCTGTCCAGGGCTCACCAAGCTCCGAGCCTGAGGCCAGACAGTTAAGTAACCACTGCTGGAAGTGAGCCATCCCCATGTCCCCAGCTGTCCCTTCTGGAGTACCTGCTCAGAGAGCAGTGTCTTCAGATGGCCCGTGACCTGTCCCATGTGACCTGTACCACGCAGTCTCCTTAGTAACACTGGCTCTCTCTGGGCAGTGCCCTGGCACAGTCTGGGATGCCAATGAAATACTGGCACAAACTCCAGGTCAGACTGCCCTGGATGCCCCAGGAAACACCTGCGGCTGGAAATGCAAACCTGTGGAAATCAGAAAAGAATCATACACCAAAAATGGAAGTGTTTGGTGGAAAGTATCTTTCTTGGGCTGGAGAAACGGCTCAGAGGTTAGGGGCACTGGCTGCTTTTCCAGAGGACCAGGATCCACACGGCAGCTCACAAATGTTTGTATAACTTCAGTCCCAGGGAATCCAGCATCCTCTTATGTGGGCACCAGGCATAATACTCATACCCATAAAATAAGATATTTTCAAAATATTTTTAAATATTTAAGAGGGGACTGAATGTCCCAGAGAAGAGCAATCTGTTGTAAAGGAGCCCCAAAACAGCTTGACCACACAGCTGCCATGACAGGCTTAGAGGCCCAGACACAGCTTCTAGCAAGCAACACCTGGACCCTGGAAAAGCCATAAGCTGACCCCACCCAGTGGGGCCTGCATCTAAGAGGAAATACCTGACGTTCCAAACATTCCCTATACCTCTAGACAAATGTCAGCCAATCAGGGTCCTGAGCCCTGGAAATCCCCTCACCCCAACCTCTGCTATGATGAAAACCCTATCCTGCCTGGGCTCTGGGCTCTCTGCCCTCACTGCTGCCTCAGACAGAGAGCCCAGGCTCGAGCTTGAAGATAATAAAGGCTCCTTGCTTTTACCTGCGGGATTCGGTCTCTGTGGTGGTCTTTTGGGGGTCCCCGAGATCTGGGCATAACACTGTAAAATGTGAACTGCAGGAGAGCAGACTTCATAGAATTCGTATGAGTCTTAAAGGGCACAATCTGAGTAAGATTTTGATTATACATTTGTATCATGATAAATGTTGATGTTATCAACATCAAAATAATCACTACGGAGCTGGGGATGGCCAGGCTTCAGTACTCAAGAGGAAAAAAAAAAGTTAGTCATATAACCACCAGGGGGCACTCCTGGCCCGGGGAGTCTACCCTAGCATGGGCCATTATGATTCATAGGTAGCTAGATGGGAGAAAGCAGAAACACCATTGCTATGGGATGTTCTGTATGGCAAATGTGTTGCTCTGATTGGTCAATAAATAAAACACTGATTGGCCAGTGGCTAGGCAGGAAGTATCGGTGGGACTAACAGAGAGGAGAAAAGAACAGGAAGGTGGAAGGAGACACAGCCAGCCACCGCCAGGACAAGCAGCATGTAAAGATGCCGGTAAGCCATGAGCCACGTGGCAAGGTATAGATTTATAGAAATGGATTAATTTAAGATATAAGGACAGTTAGCAAGAAGCCTGCCATGGCTATACAGTTTGTAAGCAATATAAGTCTCTGTGTTTACTTGGTTGGGTCTGAGCGGCTGTGGGACTGGCAGGTGAGAGAGATTTGTCCTGACTGTGGGCCAGGCAGGAAAACTCTAGCTACACACCATCTCCTTGCTTGCTGATCTGGAAGCCTCCAGCCAGGTGTTGAGAAAGAAACCACTTTCAGAGCTTGAACTGGAAGAAGCAGAAGCTGACCTGGCCGTTTTAGGAGGCCACATGCCATTCAAACCAGATCTGTCTCCAGCAAGGAGGGCAGACCTTCACCCACGAAGGGCCGTGCCACTAATTCCCAGGATGTGTTCTTATTTATTTTGATCCTTGAGACAGAATTTATTGGTAGACCCCACTACTAATCCTGGACATATTAAGGTGAGAGAGGGCTGGGTATTTCCCCCCTTTTATTGAAAAAAAATTTTTTTCCTCACATAATATCTCCTGATCACAGTTTCCCCTCTGACTACACCTCTCACTTCCTCTCCACCTCCCCCTCCTATCCAGACCCACTCCCTTTCTGTCTCATTAGAAGACAAACAGGCTTTTAAGGGTTAATAATACAATAAGATGAGACAAAAACAAACACACCGGAACAGGACAAACACACAGACAGAGGAAAAGAGCCCAAGAAAAGACACAGGAAACAGTTAGAGACGCCAAGACACAGCCGTTAGCACACTCAGGAATCCCATAAAACACTAAACTGGAAGCCAGACCCAAAGGACCTGTAGGGTAAAAAGGGGGAAAATATAAAAATATGTATAAATAAATAAAATACAAAATAAAATAAGATAAAAAAAAGAAAATGCCCTGACATGGCACTATGAGACAAGGAACCTCCAGCGGTACCCTTGAATTCATTTTCGGTTGACCATCTACTACTGGGCATGCAGCCTGCCCTTGAGAGTAGTGTGTTTCCTGGTGAGACTCCCTTGGAGAAAACTACATTTTCATTTGCAAATGGTTATCAACTGGAGACAGCTTCTGGGGTAGGGATGGAGGCATGTGTCCACTCCTTTCAGCTCTGGGACTCCATCTGGTGCAGACCTGTGCAGGCCCTGTGCATGCCTCCTCGGTCTCCGTGAGTTCAAATGTGCACTGATCCTGCTGATTTGAAGGCCTTCTTTCCTTGGTATCCTCCATCCCCTCTGGCTCTTAGACTCTACATCCTCTTCCTCAGGGTTCCCTGAGCCCTGAGGGGAGGGATTTGATAGACATCCCTTTTAGGGATGAGTCTTCCAAGGTCTCTCTCTCAATGCATAATGTGTGGCTGTGGGTCTCTGTATTTGTTCCTATCTGCTGCAGGAGGAAGCTTCTCTGATGATGGCTGAGCAGTGCACTGATCTATGAGCACAGCAGAATGTCATTAAGAGTCATTTTATTGCTATATTCTTTGAGAACAATAGTATTTGGTTTTACCCTAGGTCCCTGGGCTATCTAGTCTCAAGTTCTTGGTCTCCCAAACAGTGTTGGGTATGGGATCCTTATTGATGAGTGGGCCTTAAGTCAAATCAGATATTGGTTGGTTGCTCCAAGCTTTGTACCACCACTGCACCTAGCATAACTTACAGGCAGGTCACCGTTGTAGACTGAAGGGTTGAGGCAGGATTGGTGTTTCTGTTTCCCCTTTGGTAGCTTGCAGAGTACTTCCTGGTACCAAGAACACTACCCTGTAGGGGTAAAGGCTTTATATAAGCGCCAGCTTGACTTCTCTGTGTTCAGTGAGTTGTGTGGATGCTGTCTTCAGCAACAGAGCTTTGCTGCCAGTCTGTGGAGAGCAACCTATAGCCTTGACAACAGCCTGAGTTTTTTGGGGGTTCGTATGGGACCCCTTTGGCCAACAACTCAATTAGATGTAACCTGGGATGGGCGTTTTGTAATCAGTGAATGTTATGTTTAGGGTTAGTTGCAGGATTCTTTTCGCTATTTGGAATGGACTGTTGCAGGTTCTAAAGGCATCGTGTGGGAGGGACTTGCTTATGGGCAGTCAGCTGAACGCATATGTTCTTAATGTTGAGGGAATGGACTGAATAACCGGAAAAGGATTCCCCACCTCAGGGCCTTTTCACTTTTAACTGTTTTTCTGGTTTTGTTTTTGTTTTGTTTACTGGAACATTCTCACTCTAATATTGCATGATGTGCTTCTTATGTTGTAGTTCAAATAAGCCTTTTTTTTTAGTAAGGTCTGCCTCTTTCTAGAACCTTCTAAAATGATGTTCTCTCCCTCCCTCCCTCCTCTTCCCTCCCTCCCCTTCCCTTCCCCCCTTCCCTCCCCCTTTCCTTTCCCTGCTTTAGTTGTTAAATATCTACTAATGCCACCTCCCGAGCTATGTCTCCGCCATCTCTCTGTCTCTCTGATACATGTATGGAAACAGCGTGATAATGAAGGATGCACCTAAGCGAAGTAAGAACAAGTGGGATTCTGTTGCTAGAGGTGGCCTTTGGCTGACCATGGAGAAAGCCGTCTGCGTGTGGTATTCCAGCACGCAGTGGGTCTCCTGGGGAAGGGTGAGTTGCCTTCCTGTGGATGAATTTCACCAGGACATTGTAGCAGGCATTATATCACACATGAACTAGGTACCAACATTGCCTGCTTACTTAAATGCTCTAAGAACAGTCCACTAAGCATCAAGAGAGAGCTCAAACACAGTCATAGGCCCGCCTCTTGCATTTGGTACTTGGTGGCATTCAGCCTCTCACCAACCTCTGGTCCCCTGCCTCTTTCAGAAACTGTTTGCTAAGCTGTGAGTGGGTTGGAGCTTTTCTTTCTCTCTTTTCCGTCTCTCCTTTGACCTAACATTTTACCAGCCTTCGCTTGGCTGCTTGTTCTTCCTTTGTGTACCGACCTGTGCATTTTCTTAGAAAGGTTGGGCCAGATTCAGAAGTCCCCCAGCATTTTATGTCCCTTCTCTTTGGAGTTGTCCCTGTTCTCAGTGCCAGGTGCTCTAGAGCTGCCCTCGGAGTGATGGGTGTAAATAGCATGATGGTTCCTGGCTGCCCCGGTCCATGGCAAGAGTCAACCAGCCTGCTGGGTACCATGAACACCAGCTGTGGCCCAGCTAACTTAAGTGAAAAGACTCAAGTTTCTCCAGTCAAAGGGACACAGCCATGACACACTGTTCCCGGGTTGTCTTTGATCTGATGTCTCTGCTGCCAATAGGCCCGGTCAGGAGGGCCTGTGTCTTGGATGGTTCACACTGTCCTGGAGCCAGGGGGAGTGTTAAGACTGTACATTTCACCTCATTATAAAGCACCCTGGGAAAGGCAGGTCAGAGAAGGGAGACATCTGAGCAGTGGCATGGGCTGTGAGGGATTCATGAACAGAGATGACCTAAGGCTGTGGAGCTTTGATTTTTTTTTTGTCTGTGTGTGTGTGTGTGTGTGTGTGTGTGTGTGTGTGTGTGTGTGTGTGGAGGGGGTTTGTATGTACTTGTTAGTGTGTGCACATCTGTGCGGAGGAAGGAGGATTGCACTGGGTGTCTTTTCTCAATCAGCCTCTCCATCTTCATTTAATTGAGTTATTATGTGGGTGTTTTGCCCACATGCATGTCCGTGCACTGTGTATAGGCAGTGCCTGCGGAGGCCAGGAGAAGGGGACGGATGCCTTGGGACTGGAGTTACAGATCATTGTGAATCTCCACATGGGTGCTTGTCAGGGACCAGCTCTGACCTGTCAAAGGGTTCTTGGGGGGAGTGAGGAATGAGGAAGTATCAGATAGAAATATAGACGGAGATGATGAGAAAGACAGAGATACAGGATAGCTTCGGGAGGGCCTTGGGTCAATACCCAGTCACCCTGAGTTTAATCATGGTGGGCTTTTTACACATCAGCAAGCGGAGGAACAAAAGATCTCCCCCTCTCAAGGTCGAGGTATAAAGTATCAACAAGTGTAGACCCTTCAAAACACCTGGTAACCACGCCTTTGGCCAAATCATCCCATATGCAGCCCCTGCTGGGCAAAGCAAGCTCAGACTTTGCGACCTTGAGTAAGGCCTTACTAGGGAGCCTCTGTGGGCCCCCACAGGTGCTGGGAAGTAAACCTGGGTCCTCTGGAAGAGCAACCAGTGCTGTTAACCACTGAGCCATCTCTCCCGCTCCCACCTTCATTTATTTATTTGTTTGTTTGTTATTTGGGGCAGGTTATATCTGACTGAGCCTGAAGCTCATTGATTTCTCTACGCTGACTGGCCCGGGAACTTCAGGAATTCCTCGTCTCTGTGTATGGGTTTGTGATCTCAAGGAGGCCAGAGGTATTGGACGCCCAAGGAGCTAGAGTAAAAGGCAGTTGTGAGCCTTCCAATATGAGTGCTGGGAACCAAACTTGGGTCCTCTGCAAGAGCAGTCCATGTTCTGCCTTAACCACTGAGCCATACTCTCAAGCCTCACTACCAGCTTTTTATGTAGGTCAATGAGGATGCAAAGTCATGCCCTCAGGCTTGTGTTGCAGGCACATCACTAACAGAGTGACCTGCAGTGCAAACTTGTACATTTCTTATTCTCTCTTTCTGTACTTACACCGCTGCCAGCCATCGAGGTCTGTAGGAAGCTGCTGGTGTCTCAATAATAGAATCGCAAACCCAAAATAACGAGGGCTGTGCTGCCAACTGTACAGAGAGAGCAATGGGGAGTGCTGGAGGCTGTGGTGAACCGGGAGATGGTGGCGTTAACAGATTGTCTGAAATCAGATGCATGCTGTGGGCCACCGGTTCACTCACTGCAGCACACAGTTGTGTGTCTGTGTCTCAGATGGCCACACAACACGGCTTTGCTTAGTCAGGAAGACAAACAAAACCAACCAACGAAGAAAAGACAACAAAACAAGACCAAATCCAGGTTGAGTAGAACCTCCTTGAATCCCTCTCTTGCGGCACTTTGCTTCACAGGAACTTTCACTTCTGGGGTCCCCCAGTAGAAAGCCCTGGCTGTAGCCCTCTTTCTTAGTTTGGATTTTTATTGCTGTGAAGAGACACCATGACCACAGCCACTCTTATAAGGAAAACGTTTAATTGGGGTGGCTCGCTTACAGTTTCAGAGGTCTAGTCCATTATTATCATGGCGGGGCTGGGGGAGGGATGGGCATAGCGGCATGCAGGCAGATGTGGTGCTCGAGGAGTAGCTGAGAGTCCTATATCTTGGGCAACAGAGAGTAGAAAAAGATACTGGGTGGTATCCTGAGCATAGGAAACCTCAAAGCCTGCCCTCACAGTGACACACTTCCTCCAACGAGGCCACACCCACTCCAACAAAACCACACCTCCTAATAGTGCCACTCCCTATGAGATTATGGGAGCCAATGACATTCAAACTACCATACCCTCCTATATACTAATGACAAATGGACTATGAAAGAAATCAGGGAAACACCACCTTTCACAATAGCCACAAATAATATAAAATATCTTGGGGTAACTCTAATCAAGCAAGCAAAAGACTTGTATAGTAATTTAAGTCACTGAAGATGTCAGAAGATGGAAATATTTCCCATGCTCAAGGATTGGTAGGTCTCACATAGTAAAAATGGCCATCCTACCAAAAACAATCTACAGATTGAGTGTAATCCCCATCAAAATTCCAACACAATTCTTCACAGATCTTGAAAGGACAATTTTCAGCATCATATAGAAGAACAGAAAACCCAGGACAGCTAAAACAATCTTGAATACTAAAAGAAGTATTGGAGATATCATCATTCCTGTCCTCAAAATTGCACTACAGAGCTATAGTAATAAAACAGCGTGGTATTGGCACAAAAACAGACACATTCATAAACAGAATCAAATTGAAAACCCAGACATAAATCCACACACCTATGGACACGTAAATTTTTATGAAGAAGCCAGAAACACACACTGGAAAAAAGACAGCGTCTTTAACAAACGGTGCTAGTCAAACTGGATGTTGCATGTAGAAGGATCCAAATAGATCCATACTAATCACTCTGCAAAAAAATTCAACTCCTAATGGATCAAAGACCTCAAGATAAAATCACATTCACTGAACCTGATAGAATAGAAAGTGGGGAATCACCTTGAACTCATTGGCACAGGAAAAGATTTCCTGAACAGAACACTGTTAGCATAGGCATTAAGATCAACAATTAGTAAGTGGGATCTCATGAAACTGAAAAGCATCTGTAAGACAAAGAACGCTGCCAGTAGGACAAAATGGGAAAAGATCTTCACTATCCCCACATCCAGTGGAGGGCTGATTTCCAAAACACATAAAGAACTCAAAACAACAACAACTGAATATCAAGAAAACAAATAACCCAATGAAAATGAGGTACAAATCAAAACAGAGAATTCTCAAAAGAGGAAACTCGAATAGTGGAGAAACACTGAAAGAAATTTCAACATCCTTCATCATCAGGGAAATGCAAATCAAAACTACTCTGAGATTCCATCTTACAGCTGTCAGCATGGCTAAGGTCAATAACACAAGTGACCGCTCATGCTGGTGAGGCTGTGGAGTCAGGGGAACACTCATCTATTGCTGGTGGGAGCGTGAACTTGTACAGCCACTGTGGAAATCAGTGTGGCAGTTCCAGGAAGATGGGAATGGGTCGGCCTCAAGATCCAGCTAGACCACTCTTGGGCACATACCCAAAGGACGTTTTATCCGACCATAGAGGCACTTGCTCAACCATGTTTGTTGCTGCCAGAAATGCTGCCGTGTTAGAGTCAGAAGGGATGGAGACCATCCAGGAGACAAGACCTTCTAAACACAACAGGACTGATGCCCAGGACCTGAAGATGGAAACAACCTAGATGCCCCTCGACAGATGAATGGATAAAGAAAATGTGGCACATCTACACAATGGAATATTACTCAGCCATTAAAAAAAATGAAATCGCTGGGCGGTGGTGGCGTGCGCCTTTAATCCCAGCACTTGGGAGGCAGAACCAGGTGGATCTCTGTGAGTTCCAGGCCACCCTGGGCTACAGAGTGAGTTCCAGGAAAGGCACAAAGCTGCACAGAGAAACCTTGTCTCAAAACCAAACAAACAAACAAACAAACAAAAATGCTAGTGCAATGGTGGTACAAAGCTTGGTGTAACCAACCAATATCTGATTTGACTTCAGGCCCACTCAACAACAAGGCCCATACCCAACACTGCTTGGGAGACCAAGAACTTGAGACTAGATACCCGGGGACCTAGGGAAAAACCAAATACTATTGTTCTCAAGGAATATAGCAATAAAATGACTCTTAATGACATTCTGCTATGCTCATAGATCAGTGCACTGCTCAGCCATCATCAGAGAAGCTTCTTCCTGCAGCAGATGGGGACAAATACAAAGACCCAGCATCCAATAAGATGCAAAGAATGAGAGACCTTGGAAGACTCATCCCTAAAAGGGATGTCTATCAGATCCCTCCCTTCAGGGCTCAGGGGACCCTGTAGAAGAGAAGGTGGAAAAAGTATAAGAGCCAGAGGGGATGGAGGACACCAGGGTAACAAGGCCCTCTAAATCAACAGGACCAATGCCCATATGAACTCAGAGACTGAGGCAGCACACACAGGGCCCGCACGAGTCTATATCAGTTGGGGTCCTAGAGCTGAAAGGAGAAGTAGATACATGGCCCCCATCCCTACCCCAGAAGCTGTATCCAATTGATAATAAAAATGTAGTTTTCTCCAAGGGAGTCTCACCAGGAAACACACTACTCTCAAGGGTAGGCTGCATGCCCCGCAGTAGATAGATGGTCAACAGAAAATAAACTCAAGGGAACCGCTGGAGGTTCCTTGTCTCTTAGTGCCATGTCAGGGCATTTTCTTTCATTTTTTTATTTTATTTTATTTTAATTTATTTATGCACTATGTGCATGCACTGCCTGCAGAGGCCAGAAGAGGCATCAGATCCCCTGGAACTGGAGTCACAGACAGTTGTGAGCTGCCCTGTGGGTGCTGGGAATTGAACCCAGGTCCTCTGGAAGAGCAGCCAGTGCTCTTAACCACTGAACCATCTTATCTATCTATCTATCTATCTATCTATCTATCTATCTATCTATCTATCTAACATCTATCTAACATCTATCTATCTATCTATCATCTATCTGTCTATCTATCTATCTATCATCTATCTATCTATCTATCTATCTATCTATCTATCTATCTATCTATCTATCATCTATCTGTCTATCTATCTAACATCTATCTATCTAACATCTATCTATCTATCTATCTATCTATCATCTATCTATCTATCTATATCTATCTATCTATCTATCTAACATCTATCTATCTATCTAACATCTATCTATCTATCTAACATCTATCTATCTATCTATCTCTATCTATCTATCTATCTATCTATCTATCTATCTATCTATCTATCTATCTTCTTTTTTTTTAAACCCCACAGATCCTTTATGGCTTCCAGTTTACTGTTTTTATGGGATTCCTGAGTGAGTGAATGAGGGGTTCCCGGTGTCAATATGTCAGGGGCTTAATCCTGTGACTGTTAGGAGAAGATCTTCCTAAACGAAAGAGATGAACATCCCAGAGACAAAGGGGACTCTGAAGCACAGATAATCGTAGTAAGAAGAGAAGTCCGTGATGACTCCTCGGAGCACCAGTCACAGTCATGCCTCTTGGTCACACAGGACAACCTGAGGTCCCCAGCCTTTCCCTTCAATGCGCATGATACCTAATAAAGGCTGGGAAACCTTCGAGAGAGCAGCCCATCTTGTAGATGAGAACCTGATGGTTGGAAGGACATGTATCTGTTTAACTTCCTGCTGGCCTGCCTGCCCTTTTCTTTTTCAAGGTTTTGTTGTTGTTTGCTTGTTTGGGTTTGGATTTTAGAGGTAAGATCTTGTGTTCACGTGCAGATTAGGTTAACACACAACCAGGATAAGCCTGTTCTTGGATTGGTCAAACCCTAAAGACTAAGCCACGGAGACATAAGACCGCTTGTCTAACAGGTGGAATTTTCTAGAGCTCAGGAGGTGAAAAATCGGGCACAAGAGAATAAATCCTTTATTTTTGCAGCCCTGGCCCTGCAGGGTAAAGACTCGCTTTAGAATGGAAAAAATCTCATTTGGGCTCACTGGGCGAGCCGTAGTTCAGTTTCCAGCGTGAGAAGAAAATGGGAGGCCGTCTCAAAATGTGAAGAAATATTGAGGAGCTTAAATAATTCTCAGGAATAAAGGTGGAGAAGAGGGGCCCAGGAATAGATAAATGAACCCCTTCCCATTTCTCCATAAAACTGTTTTTCAGTGTATAGTTGATAACTTTGGGTTTAAGAGTGAAAACTGATTATACTTCAAAGTCAGCTAAGTAGAAACTTACTTGTATTTGAGCGAATAGATAGAGCCAAAGAGAAGCAGATGTGTGGGGGTGGGATAGGGGGCTTACATTGAAGCACTCAAGGAAAGTGTATGAAGACACTGGTGTCTGGGAAAGGGTCATTCTGGCCTTTTAGAAACACAATGGGGCTTGAGCCCATAGTCTGTCTGTCTGGGATGGTTTGGGGATTACAGTCCTTTCTTGGGAGTTGATGGTGTGGATCAGCATAGAGGACCATGCATGTACAGCATTTCCTCTAATAACATACCATGTTAGTCCTTTAAGAAAAGCCTGTTAATGTAGGGGTCATAGCTTTTTGCCCCTTCAGAGGCGCATTGAGATTTGAGCTTTTGTGTGAATGTGGTCATTAGAACACGGCACATCAGGACTCTGTGGTGGGGGAAGGAATAAGATGTTCCTGCCGGTTTCTATAATGGCCAGGAGAGGACTATGGCCCTTGCCATTGGCCCTCAAAGACAAAAAGCTGCTCACCTCTGTGACCGAAAACTGTTTTGGGGAGGATCTAGAGATGTCTCCAAGGCTGAGGAGATTTGACATAAACCTGTGATTAGCCGCCTTGAAGCATCCTCCAGAATTTGGCGCAAATCGTTAGCAGATTCAAGGCCCTACTGTGGACAGCGAGGACGTGTGGGGTTCTTGAGCAGCTAAGCCTGGCTAGGTGAGCTCAGGAAATGCCCCTGTTTTCATCTTTAAAGTGGAGCTAATGGTCTGTCGGTCTCATAAGACTCCCTCAAGGACTGTGAACTCATATGTGGACTTCAGATCCGGCTGCACGGGGCACTGAGTCAGCCAACCAGCAGTCACTGTTAGAGTTTCTTGCTTCTGAAGCCACACGTCAAGCTTTGTTACATGACAGGTAGAAAAGATGGCACTTGGAAAGGCAAAGCCTTTCAAAGCTGGGGAGCTTGCAAAACATAACCTAAGAGCTTCTGAAAGGAAGTTGGCAACAGTCTGTTGTCGTCGTGCGGCCATGGACCCTGTAATATCCACACCGCTCCAGTCTCCTACTGGTCCCGTGCTGTGACGCAATTGGAGTGTTTTTGCTTAAGACTGTGTATGAGCTCAGTAGATCCAAACCATGTCGTCCCTTGGTGATGTAGCACTTGGCTGTGCGGATTTCATATCCTCTTTGATTCGGTCTTCTCGGGAGTCCGACATGAAGGAGCAGAAGCAGCAGGTTTGAGATGATGGATACCGTCAGCACACATACACCTCTTACTGCAAGGCTGGAAGCATGGGGGGCTGGGTGTGTTAGATTCCTGTACCTGTCTTTACCAGTGTCTCATAGCGTGAACACCGTGACGGGGAGTAAGCAACAGAGTTGGAAAGAGAAGCTATTATAACCTGGAAAGAGGGACAGATTAGAGTCCCTGGAGGAGCAAGACCCGGGAAAAGGGTGGAGGAAAGATGTATGAGAATAAAGAGGAAGAGAGGAAAAGGATGACCAGATGGTAGACATAGTCAACTGAAGAGAAAGGGAGCTTTCTGACGCTGAGGAAATTCAAGAGTTAGGGAAAGATAATATTATCAGAAGCAGGAGTGAGGTGGTCAGGAAGATCCAGTTAAATAACTATAAGTGGAAAGGGCCTCTGGGCATGGCATGGTCTAGCCTTGTCTCTATGGCTAAAGGAAGAGAAGTATGGGAGGAAACAGGAAAGAAATGGGACCCTTTGTGTCTGGGCCTTTGTTTCTTGGGGATTGAACTATGATCTGTATGGTCCTTTCCAAAGCTAATCATGTATGGCTGTATAAGCCGTGTACATGTATATGGGATCCCTTATTTGGTTATGAGAATTCATTTTGGGCCATACAACTTCCGTGAAAGCCCCTTTGCATTAGACGATGTGGTTGTGTTCGAGGTTTGCAGGATCATAATGCCCTTCAGAGTTCTAAGTAGCTTGTACAGTAGGATCATGTTTCTAAACCCTGGCGAGCTCCTGGAGGGGTATCCCCAGGCGGGTGAGCTAGAACCAGGTCCTGGGGCGCTGTGGCGTTCCCTTAGGGGATTCTTCAGGGTGCTCACTGTTAAACTCCAGGATGTCTGTTTCTTTAGTGTCCAAGCTTTCCATTAAGAACAGGACGTCAGGAGAGACCCTAGAACCAGCCCCAGGATGGGTTACACTGGTCTCTGAGGATGTTTCTGTGTTAAGTAAGAGAGCAGGCCTGGGGTTCACAGGATCTGGACCTAAGTTTCCCAGGGAGGTGTGCCTGGAGTCCCGTAACTCTGGAAGGCTCCACCTTTGTGGGAATCTGTCATCATCCAGATCTTCCTCAAACTTGAACAAGTCTCTTTCAGTACTGGTTGAAACAGTCTGGGGATTGGGGTCCCCAGGTGGCGTCGCCTTCCCTGAAGGGTCTACTTGCTGTTTAGTCCTGCTTGGCTGCACCCCAGTGAACTCGAGGCTCAAGATGGAGGTAGCAGAGTCTTGGTGATGGCTGTCTGACGAGGACCCGGGTGCTTCAGCTGCTGTGATCAGGACCTCAGGGACCCGGGGCATTTTGGTAGGGGAGGCCCTCACACTGGACTGCGGGGTCAGGCTCTGCAAAGTGCTGGTGCGGCTAGTCTCCCTGATGGTGGACAGTTCTCCCATGCTGGAATGAAGCTTAGGGCTGCCCTCTCGGGATTGGGATTGCTTCTGGGTGGGTGAGGCTCGCTGGGGATTTCTGGAGGGCACATCCAGCAGATCCCGAGCTGGGCTGGGAGGGAAGAACATGGAGCTGTCGCTGGCCTGCCTGCCAAAAGTCCTCCTCCTGGGGCTGCCGGGGTGCTCGTGGGTACTCAGGAAGCGCTTGACTCTCCTCATCACCGAGTGCCGGTGGCCCTGCTTCTCATAGTTCCATAGCCAGTCCTCCGCGGGGAACTCGGACCCGGACAGCCTGCAGCACGGGACAAAAGACAGAGAGCAGCTGTAGGTGGTCCACTTGTGGGTGGATCCCAAAGTGAAGAGGCGGGTCACAGCTGTTAACACGTCCAAAATGATAACCGAGGAATGTAAAAGGCAGGAATGTACGAGCGGTGTTCCATTAAGGACGAAGTGATAAATGACATCATCGTATATCTAGTAGCCTCTAGGAAATTCCACTAAATAGAAGTCCCCCCACCCACCCCCACTTATCTCTGGGAGCTACACTCCAAGATCTCCAGTGGATTCCCAGATAGTACCAGACCATAGATGGTAATGTCTTTTCCATCTTAGCTAAACATGTACTACACACATGGCTATAACTTTTATTTCTTTAGAGACGGTCTCATGTATTCCAGGCTTGCCTCAAACTTTACCTAGGATGATTTGAACTTCGGATCCTTTTATCTGCACTGTCTGCTTCAGGGTTACAGGCACGCGCCACCATACTTGGCTCTGTGGCTGTAACTTGTTTTAAAATTAATTTTATTATTGCTATGTGTCTCGCCGTGTGGTGCATGTGTGTGCGTGTGCCGTGTGCTTGGAGAATGACCTCTGGTGAGGAGTCAGTTCTCTCCCTCGCCTGTGGAGTCCAGGGATCCAACTCAGGTCATCAGGCTTGTGTGGTAGTGTTTTTACCAGCCGAGCCATCTTGCCCATCCAGCCATACCTTTTGCAATCTTAAGCGTGACAGTGAAAGCAGCATGGGTTATTTTTCCATTCTTAACAATATTATGAGTAGAAGATTTGTTCTTGTCCGTATTAATAAACTTGGTATATTTTTTCATTAATCAAAAGCTTTCATTTTTTTCACTGAAGGGACACATTTTACACCTTCTCTTAGACATAGCCAAATACTGCCAGCATCACTGCTCTTGTGTGGTAAGCAGATTAATACGTTAAGGTATCCTCGAACACAAGCATTGGGATGCCGTGCCCGTTGGTCTGATGACCGAGCTGGCTAGTAAGTGAGGCGCAGGTAGGGCATGCCCTATAGGTAGACGGACTGGACAAAGGGCTGACTCACAGCCCAGGCGAGATCAAGCATGATGGCTCAGGATATCCTCACACTGTTCAGAGCGGCATGCAATTTAAAATCTGTGAATTGCTTGTTTCTGCAACCTTCCGTTTCAGAGTTTTGGAGTATGGTTGACTCTGTGCGACTGCAGTTTGTGGAAGTAAAACAGTAGACCAGAGGGGCTTTCGGTACACTTAGAAAAGAATGAAAGTGAGAGAATAACACCACGACGTTACGATGGAAATAGTTTTATCCATACGGATTCCCTCCCAGAGTGTTGGTGACCCTCGGGGGGTTCCCAGATCACACTCTGAAAATTACTGATCTAGAAACTTGAATGTTAGGATACGCTGTACCAAACGTTGTGTTCTTTTGTTTTTATTAGAGTTGAAGTAAAGACGGATGTCCCCAGGATCCATCATTCCCTCCCTCTATAAAAAATAACGGGACACAGCTAAACTCAAGGGACTGGAAGGACGGGTGACGTGGGCTCAGTGAACAGAGCGTTTGCTGCAGAAGCCTGGCAACGCGGCGATGATGGCGATGACCCCAAGAACCTAAGCAAAGGTGAAGGAGAAAACAGACGCTACAAAGTTGCCTTCTGACCTCCAGACTTGTGCCGCTGCATGTGTGCTTTGGCATGTCCCCTCCCCCACTAAATGCAAAAGAGAGAGAGGGGACACACACACACACACACACACACACACACACACACACACACACCAGCTAATGCTCATTTAACTATGCAAAAGAGAGAGAGAGGGGACACACAAAAAACAGCTAATGCTCTTTTAACTATCACGATAATCATATCAGTTCATGTTGCTACTGTTACCAACACTTTACAGACAGGTTCTCGAGGTCCAGGGAGATTCATTACGCCTGACTAGCTAGTGAGGCCCAAACAGAAGTCTTCCTCCAGCCTGCCACCCGGGTATCAAAGGACACACTAGAGCCTGGAACAGGATCGTGAGTAACATGCAGACCTCAGAAGGAACTGAGACATGTCTGGGAAAAGCTTGACATTTCTGCTACTCAGTTTGGGCTGAGGGGGGAGAGGTCAGCACACCACGGTAAGGAGATGTGGAGGTGAGGTGGGCTCTCTCTGTGGTTGGGGTCTCCCCGGGAGGTTTGAAAGATTTGCCATGGCTAAGGATTTCCCACTGAAATGCTGACATTTAAGAAGCAGGACGATGAGTGCTCTTTTTAACTTCTCCAAGGCTTAAATAAAACTAGCACACGAGGCAACAAAACCCATGTGGCAGTGAGGTCTACTCCTGCCTCAGATTCCAGGGTTGTCCCACATCTCTGTCAACTTCAGTCTTCATGGGGGTTCGAAGAACACCTCAAACACTTGCCCTGAAATGCCAGTTGCTCACGTTGGCTTAGGGAGCAACCGTTCCCTCCTGTGCCAGTCCAGGGTGGGCAATGACATCCATGGTGACAAGATGTCTCATGCCAGGTGCGTTTTCTGTGACAGGAAGGAAAAGACTGGTAGAATGCAGGCAGGGCCCAACCAGTGCAAAGCGGACAGCTGAAGAAAATGCGCCCCTGTGTTTATGAATAAAAGATGGATGAAATGATCACCTAGCTAAATGTCCCGGGATGGTGCTCGATTACAACCTCATGCTGTTATTCCGAAGCCCCAGCAGTGTCCTTGGCTACTGGATAGTCTCCTGACCCTCCCTCCGGAGCCGGTGCGGATCCTGTTACATGGCCTTGGGAGATGCAGACTCATGCTTCGGTGGCCCCAGTGACCCTGCTCACTGGGTTTCATTAGGTCAGCTCGCAGGGCCTAATTAGTCACACTTCACAGCCATCTACTTAGCTGGGGAGGACACAGAGGAGCCACGAGCACAGTTGCTCACTAGGACTGCCACACTGGAGGTGCTGGGGACATGAGGTCAAGCTGGCACTTTCTCTTTATAGGACAGGCACATGCCCTCTACTTGGGACGTTGACTATTTATTTCGGGTTGTTTCCCTTAACTGCATCTGGTAAGAGGGACGTGGTCTTCTAGGGGGCAAAAAAAAAAAAAAAAAAGACATGTGTATTAATATTATTTTAAAACTTTGTGACTCAAAAGGAAAAAGCAAACGAAACAAGACAAACTGGGCCAGCAAGATGGCTCAGTGGATAAAGGCGTTTGCTGCCTGTCTGAAGGACCTGGGTTCTGGAACCCACGTGGTAGGAGAGGGCAGGTATTGGTAACTTATCCTCCGACTTCCACATATACATAAAGGCCTGTGTATGCTCAACACACACACACACACACACACACACACACACACACACACACACACAC
>CABHPR010137145.1:49241-85265 GCA_902168415.1 Peromyscus melanophrys | reverse complement strand
TTTTTTTTTCCCCATAAGGTCCCTTATCTCACTAGCCCAGGAAAGCTGGGTAGGTTTTAAGAACCATGCATGATTTCTCTCTTGTTGAGTTTGGTTGAAGTCCAGTGTGACATCTATCTGTTGTTTGTCCCTGACATGGAAGTGCCACTTATTGCACCTTTATGCATATCTTGGCATGCTGGTCTTTGTGGTTCAGAGATGCTGCAGCTGAGTAGGACTGTAGATTTGTTTCCTTCTCTTGGCAGTTTGCATGAAACCATGAAAGCTATGAGTGTGTGGTGTCTTAAGCAATAGGAGTTCACCTTCAGTCACTGAGAGGCTAGCAATATAGTAATACTCATGGAAATTCTCAGTGATAAGAGTCCTATTTAGACTCTAGTAAGCACAAGACAGGAGTTATTCCTTGAATCTTGCAAATTTCTAAGGATAGGAAGATCTTGCCTAAGATAATCTTGTGGGATGAGAAC
Organism: Peromyscus melanophrys; assembly: GCA_902168415.1. NCBI lineage: Eukaryota > Metazoa > Chordata > Mammalia > Rodentia > Cricetidae > Peromyscus > Peromyscus melanophrys. The sequence continues at coordinate 84,798 of CABHPR010137145.1, read as the reverse complement.
TAGAATGAACCCAAGGCAACTTAACTATGATGACTCCAGAACCTGTGTTGTGGACCATTGAAAATTACACTTTTTATATTGTATTAATTCTTTTCCTGCCAATCTCTCTTAAAGTTCTGGTGTCTAAAAATATATAATTCTCATATTAATAATACCGCTAATTTCCTGCCAACAGAGAAGAAAAGCCAGAATCTTATTGGCATTAATATACATATTGTTTTATACTTGTATCCATTATAAATATTTACTTCTCCTTTCTGTTTGAATATTGCTATCAATTATTGTAATATTCATTTGATAATACTGCTGAATAGTCTACAGCTACACCTGACACAGTCATGCAGGAGCTATTTATTCATTTTTCTATTAAGTTTTATAATCCATTGACATCATGAAGAAGTCCTTTGTCCATTTTTGAAAACTGAAATTCAACACACTGTTTGTTCATTGCATATTTTGACTACTTAAAGTCAACTACTGACAGAAAAAATGTAAGATCCATCTTTTTCTATATAAAGCTCACACTGTTGTAAGTAGTTTAGCAATAATACTTTTTGCATCTATATTGTTCATAAATAAAAAGAGAGCATATTTTCACCCAACAATTGTATTAAATAATTCCATTCTACCCTTCCTCATCTTTTCTTCTTCCTTAATTCTTTCTTTAATTATTTTTATGCTTTCCTTCCCACTCTACTTTGATTGAAAATTAAAATATAGATGCATTTGAGGTATGGCATGAGCCCAAAATTGAATACTGAAATATCTTCATCATTATCACAGTAATAAATATTGTCATCATTTATTGGATAATTAGGTATTCTATGCACTGTTTTAAGCACCTCAATTTACTTTATATATTATTGTAATCTCTAAAATTCTGGGAGTTGTATACTGTTACTGGTACAATCCCACAGATGAGAGTAGCTCTGGAAAATCTTAAATACATTTCTGTGGTCACCAGCCTGTTTCTCATCATTGTTTGAGAATGACAGTATTTATGGCTTCCTAAAATAATTTATCTTTATGTGATATCTTTAATAAAATATTATTAATTACATTCTAAATATTTATGAGTATATTGATATTACCATGTGGTATTATTTTTATATTACAATAACAAAGGGAAGGGGTACAACTTAATTTAAAAATGTTAAGATGTGAATATGAGTGTGATCAAATTGATTAAAACTGTAATATAAGTAAAAACAAACAAAAACCCCACAACATGGATTTCAGATAAACACAGTCCCATGGAGAAAGTGGTAAGTGAGCAGACCAACAACATGAGGATGTGGAGTAACTGAGGAGATGTTTTCCAAAGACAAAACTGGAACAATTTGACAAAATCCAAAATTCTGGGCAAATAAATTCTAATTGCACACCATACCTTTTTGGGTGATTTATTTTATCTATATAGCCATTGTCATTATAAATATATATGTGTATGAATCCTTCATGACAAAACTTGGGGTTCTGCTATAGACAGGAGTCAAACTCCTGTACGATGATCTCCTGAAGAAGGCATGAAGTCACCCTTCATGCTGTGCTGGGCTGTATGTTCTAGGTTTGTACTTCTAGCCTTAGCTGTCCTCAGGGTTGCTCCTCGTGAATTAAGAGTTTGCTTAAAGTAGTAACTCAGTTATTCTTCAGGTTTCTTGGCTTCTTCACTATGGATACCTCATCTTTTTAACTGACCATGAAATCCCAGTATCCTTATTGCCCCTGATATAATTTCTGTTCATTCCTTGTACAAATAATGCCATTCTCTGGCTGGTTCATCTTACAAGACTGGGATCCACTAACTCCAGATTAATTTTTTTTCATTTTAAAAGAAAAAGTGTTTATTATTACAAAACAAAAAAAGCCAAAAAAAAAGTTGAGACTATGAAACAATGTATGCAACAGAAACAGACAGTTTTTAGGTCTGAGGGTTGATTGAGGCATCTTAGTTTAGTACTTCTTCAAAATTAGAAAATTTATCACACTGGATTTGTCTTTTTATGAGCTCAGACCATTTATCTATAATAAACTAAAATGAAACATGTGACTCTTAAAGCCACCTAAAATATATACATGTATGAAAGAAATCTGAATGGAATCATCAAATAACAGGGAGACAACCCCCAAATGGACATCTCTTGTCACCAAATAAAGCCTTCAGATCTGAGAATTGGTTATATCTAATTGAGCACCTTTGGCCAAGAGACCCACAACTAGACAATGTGCAGAGAGTGAGATAGAGATCTTGGAGCATCCCAAATGGGATGTATGGATCATATCCCTCCCCTCAGGGCTCAGGAAACCCCATGGATAAAGGAGGTGGAAATATTGTAAGAGCCAACAAGGATGGAGGACACCAAGGAAACAAGACCTTCTGGACACACCAAGAAAGATGCACATATGAACTCAAAGAGACTGTGGCAACATGCGCAGGGCCTGCACACATCCAAGTGAGAGGGGGTACCAGCACTGAGAGGGTAAGTGGACACAAACACCAAGCCATAACCCAACTGATTACCACTCACAAAGGAAAAATTAGTTGTCTTCAATGAAGTCTCACCGGGTATACAAACCCCTCCTAAGGGAGGCCCCATGCCTAGCAGCAGATGGGCAATACATAAAAACACAATGGTTTTCTGTGTTATGGGTCCTATAGCGTTCTGTCAGGGGTCTTCTCTTCTCTGTGGTGGTATTGTGTTCCCCAAAATATTGTGTACCTTAATAAACTTATCTGGGGTCAGAGACGCAACAGCCACAATATTAAACAGAGGTTAGGCAGTGGTAGCACACGCCTTTAATCCTAGCATTCCAGAGACAGAAATCCCTCTGGATCTCTGTGAGTTCAAGGCCACATTGGAAATGGCCAGGCATGGTGACACACGCCTTTAATCCCAGAAAGCCAGCCTTTAATCCCAGGGAGTAGTGGTAGAAAGCAGAAAGGTATATAAGGCGTGAGGACCAGAAACTAGAGGATTTGGCCTGGAGAAGCATCTGGCCTGGTTAAGTTTTCAGGCTTCTAGAGCAGTTCAGCTGAGAGCCATTCGGATATGAGGACACAGAGGCTTCCAGTCTGAGGAAACAAGACCAGCTGAGAAGTTGGCCAGGTGAGATTAGCTGTGGCTTGTTCTGGTTCTCTGATCTTCCAGTTCACCCTAATAACTGGCCTCAGGTTTGTTTTCATTAATAAGACTCTTTAAGATTCATGCTACACTTCTCTTCTCTTCTCTTCTCTTCTCTTCTCTTCTCTTCTCTTCTCTTCTCTTCTCTTCTCTCCTCTCCTCTCCTCTCCTCTCCTCTCCTCTCCTCTCCTCTCCTCTCCTCTCCTCTCCTCTCCTCTCCTCTCCCTTTCTCTTCTTTTCTCTTTCAGCTCCTTTCTTCTTAAACACCTTACAGGTCTTTTGTGTATATATTAGTACTTCTGGTCTTGTGTTTTCATGGAATTTCTGTGTGTATGGACATGTGTGTCTCTGCATCAATATGTGTTTCTTGTGCGTTTTCTTTGGCTCTTCTCTCTCTGTTTGGTCATTTGTTTTGTCTTGTTTTGGTTTGTTTGTTTTTGTTTTAGCTTATTATTACTTTTAGATGTCTGTTTTCTAAAGATGGAAAGAGGGTATGGATTTGGTTGGGAGGGAAGACGGTAAGGATCTTAGAGGAACTGGGATAGAGAAAACCATAATCAGAATATACTGTATGATAAAATCCACTTGCAGTAAAAGGAAAATAGTAAGTAAAATGCAAAATTGAACTCATGTGAACAATGAATACATCATTGGCCAATAAAATGATTCACATGCTGAGTAGTTAATGGAATTTGATTCTAGAGTGCTTCTTCCTAGTGTGTACTCAGCACTGATAGTCTAAGTCCTTGTCTGTGGGGATGACATTTAAAATGTTTTTTGAAGGGGAGGGCAAGTGAGAAATCAGTAGAATACTGGAAATGTAGTATTATTGTGCTTCTCCTCCTGGGACATGCCTTTAATATACCCAGACACATTGGATTAATCTCCATTGACAATGTGTTCCATGAATAAATGAAAATTCTAATAGATGGTTATGTTATTTAATATTTATGTAGTTTGTGTAACACATTTTAATGAGATAGTTATTAGGTCATTTTTAATCATTGGAAAGGATGAAGACATTTGGCTTTCTTAACATTTAACTTAAAATCACAGACAAAAATGCATTTTAGGCTTTTATTATATACAGAGAGATCTTGTTTGTAAGTTGCTTAAATTTTACATTCATTTAAAATTGAACATCAGATGTTTATAAAACAAAATCCTGAAGCCAGGATTCAGAATGGAAACTATGACATCATAAGAACAGAACTGCATTTCAAAGGGCTGGAGGCCTGCCAAAGCACCTCGGAGAAGGCTCAGGTCTCACGTACCTACAGCTCTGGCCTGAAGCAGTCTCAGGAAAAAAATTAAAAGCCTCACCAGGACTACATGATGAGAGAAATTGTTCAAAAGAGAAAAACTAGTGACAAACAGCAAATACTGAAACAAAACAAAGTGTGTGTGTGTGTATGTGTGTGTGTGTGTGTGTGTGTGTGTGTGTCTGAGTGTGTGTTGGGGGTTGTCTGCAGCAAAACGCTGTGTCTATAAGCAACCAGGAAAAGAAGAGGGATCCCAACGGTCTCTATTTCCTAAAAACTAATAATGACACCAGACTCCAGTTAGTCTTGTTTAAATGTTCATTTAGCATTTTTTCTTGATTTTTCTGATTGTTTGTTTTTTTTGTCACAGTGAAAGGTTAGCCTTTGGTAAGACTAGACAGTTCTAGAAACTTATTATTCTCTATGAATGGAAAATAGGTCCCCCTCCTCTTTTTTTTGTTTTTTTGAGACAGGGTCTAACTATGTAGCCATGGCTCTCCCCAAAACTCACTTACGTCGACCAGTCTGGTCTTGAAATCACAGAGATCTATCTGCCTCTGCTCCAAGTGCTGGAATTAAAAACATGCTCCATCAAGCCCAGCTTGAAAAGGAGTTCTTATTGATGGTTATGGTCGAACATAACAAAAGTGAACTTTTCTGAGAGCAAGTGTCATGATTCTTTTGGTTCCTTTGGTCCTTAAGTGGGTACCCACCTATAGTGAGGCCCTGTGAATGTTGCTGCCAATAGGAATTCTGACTTACATATATGTTTTGTCATCATGTAAAACATCATGTTACCAATTTAATGCTTTAAGAATAGTGTACAATCTATACTTCATCTTATTTTTGCTTCATTAAACACTATTTCCAAATACAATTAGTTAAAGCAACACTTACTCAGCTCCTGATTGTGGTTCTATGGGTCATCAGTTTCATGGGAGATGGCTACTGCCCTGTGGTTAAGATCTTTCTAATGTTTATAGCTCGTTGCTGAGTTAGCTATGTCAAAAATTACTAGATTCTAGAGTATGGTTTGAAAGGGCAATCATTTCTGACTTTCCTCTCAATAAATAAATATATTTTGAAAAATACAAATTTAGCTAACACTGCCTTCCAGATCTTCAGGCCTGTTGTGCTGCATGTTATACACAGATGCTTGACTTATTCAGGGTGGTATCTACAATCCATCAAGCAAATTTAGTTCAGCATAAGATACCTTTGAACAGTTGAGGTTTTACTAACATAAATGTGCTGATTTGTGTACCATCTTACTGTTTTCATTCTATAATGGCAGTTGGGTCTCTGTAATATAAAACATAATTTACAATGTTTAAATATCTACAGTCTGGCCTGGATTTCTCTCTGGAACAATGAGAAAATTTGACCCACATCTTAAAGACCCTTAATATTTTATTTTCATATGTTGTGAAATATTTTAACCATGTAAAGATGTGTCACATTTGTTTATACTGCATTTGTTTCTTTTTTAATTTAAAAACATTTTTTTCATTTTGCATACCTTCCCCAGGCTCCCCTCCCTCTCCTTCTCCTGTCCCTCCCAGCTTCCCCCCATCCCACCCCTCATCCCCTCCTCAGAAGGGGTAGGACCTCCCTTGGATAGTCAACAAAGTCTGGCATACCAAGTTGAGGTAGGGCCTAGTGCCTTCTCCCTGCATCAAGGCTGAGCAAGGTAACCTACCATAGGGGATGGGCTCCAAAAAGCCAGTTCATACACATGGGACAAGTCTGGGTCACACTGCTAGGGGCCCCACAAACAGATAAAGCCACGCAACTGTCACCTACATTCTGAGGGCCTATTTCAGTCTCATGCAGGCTCCCCAGCTGTGCCAGTCCAGAGTCCATGACCTTCCTTAGCTCTGGTCAGCTGTCTCTGTGGGTTTTCCCATTATGATCTTGACCCCCCATTGCTGATATGGTCCCTCCTCCTTCTCTTCACAACTGATCTCTGGGAGCTGAGCCCAGTGCTTGGCTGTGGATCTCTGCATCTGCTTCATCGTCAGTTACTGGATGGAGGTTCTATGATGACAATTAGAGTAGTGAAGGATTATGGTGATATTTTTCTTTTGTACCAAAATGTTAATTGTATGTTAATAAATAAAGTTGCCTGGGGGTCAGAGCTATTAGCAAGCCATAGGAAAGCAGGGCAGTGGTGGTGTACGCTTGTGATCACAGCACTTGGTAGACAAAGCTAGGTTAAGTCTCTGTGTGTTCAGGGATACAGCCAGCATTGGATACACATGCCTTTAATCTCAATACCAACCATAGAACACCTGGAGGTCTATACAAACAGGCCGTGATGAGGCAGTCCTGTGGTTGGTTTTACAACCAATGAGAAGGCAGAACAGAGACTATATAAAGACTTTAACACAGGAAGTAGCGGCTCCTTCGGAGAGGTAGGATCACTGCAGGAGGAAGGGTAAGGTTTTAGCTCTTAGCTCTGACCTCTTGGCTTTCTTCTTTGCATTGGTTCTGTGTTTCTTATTTATAAGACGGTTGGTTACATCTACAAAGGATAGATTGGGATTTTGATGGGGATTGCATTGAATCTATAGCTTGCTTTTGGTAGGATTGCCATTTTTTTTTTTTTACTATGTTGATCCTATCTATCTCAAAACATGAAAGATCTTTCCATTTTCTGGTATCTACTTCAATTTCTTTCTTCAGAGACTTAAAGTTCTTGTCATACAGGTCTTTCACTTGTTTGGTTAGAGTTACCCCAAGATATTTTATGTTATTTGTAGCTATTATAAAGGGTGTTGGTTCTCCGATTTCTTTCTCAGCCCTTTTATCATTTGTATATAGGAGGGTTACTGATTTTTCTGAGTTAAGCTTGTATCCTGCCACAATGATGAAGGTGTATATCAGGTTTAGGAGTTCCCTGGTAGAATTTTTTGGGGTCACTTATGTATACTATCAAATCATTTGCAAATAATTAAAGTTTGACTTCTTCCTTTCCAATTTGTATCCCTTTGATCACCTTTTTTGTTTTATTGCTCTAGCTGGAACTTCAAGTATTATACTGAGTAGATATGGAGAGCCTTATCTGATTTTAGTGCCTGATTTTAGTGGAATCGCTTTGAGTTTCTCTCCATTTAGTTTGATGGTGGCTGTTGGCTTGCTGTAAATTGCCTTTATTATGTTTAGGTATGTTCCTTGTATCCCTGATCTCTCCAAGACCTTTATCATAAAGGGGTGTTGGATTTTGTCAAAGGCTTTATCAGCATCTAATGAGATGATCATGTTTTTTTTTCTTTCAGTTTGTTTATATGATGGATTACATTGACTGATTTTCATATGTTGAACCATCCCTGTATCTCTGGGATGAAGCCTACTTAATCATGGTGGAAGATTTTTTTTTTTTTTGATGTGTTCTTGGATTTGGTTTGCCAGTATTTTACTGAGTATTTTTGCATCAATGTTCATGAGGGAGAATGGTCTTTAATCCTCTGGCTTGGTTGTATCTTTGTGTGGTTTGGGTATCAGAATAACTGTAGCCTTGTAAAAAGAGTTTGGCAAAGTTCCTTCTGTTCCTATTGTGTGGAACAATTTCAGGAGTATTGGTATTAGCTCTTCTTTGAAATTCTGGTAGAAATCTTTGCTGAAACCATCTGGCCCTGGGCTTTTTTTGGTTGGGAGACTTTTGATGACTGCTTCTATTTCCTTAGGGGTTATAGGTCTATTTAAATTGTTTATCTGATCTTGACTTAATTTTGGTAGGGGGTGCCTATCTAGAAAATTGCCCATTTTTTTTTTTTACATTTCCAGTTTTGTGTAGTACAAGTTTATGAAGTATGACCTAATGATTCTCTGAATTTCCTCAGTGTCTGTTGTTATATCCCCCTTTTTCATTTGTGATTTTGTTAATTTGGATGTTCTTTCTCTGCTTTTTGGTTAGTTGGGACAAGGGTTTGTTTATCTTGTTGATTTTCACAAAGAACAAACTCTTTGTTTCATTGATTCTTTGTATTGTTCTCTTTGTTTCTATTTTATTGATTTCAGCTCAGTTTGATTATTTCCTTTTATCCTCCTGGGTGAGTTTGCTTCTTTTTGTTCTAGAGCTTTCAGGTGTGCTGTGAAGTCACTAGTGTGAGATTTCTCCACGTTTTTTATGTAGACATTTAGTGCTATGCACTTTCCTCTTAGTACTGCTTTCATAGTGTCCGTAAGTTTGGATATGCTGTGCATTCATTTTTGTTGAATTCTAGGAAGTCTTTAATTTTTTTCTTTATTTCTTTCTTGATCCAGTGGTGATTCAGCTGAGCTTTGTTCAATTTCAATGAGTTTGTAGGCTTTTTGCAATTTGTGTTATTGAATTCTAACTTTAAGCCATGGTGATCTGATAAGACACAGGAGGTTATTCCATTTTTTTTTGTATCTGTTGAGTTCTGCTTTGTGACTGAGTATGTGGTCAATTTTAGAGAAGGTTCCATGAGATGCTGAGAAGAAGGTATATTCTTTTGTGTTTGGCTGAAATGTTCCACAGGTGTCTGTTAAGTCCATCTGAGTCATAACATCTGTTAGCTCCCTTATTTCTCTCTTAAGTTTCTGTCTGGCAGACCTGTCCAGTGATGAGAGTAGGGTGTTGACATCTCCCACTATTAGTGTGTAGGGTTTGATGTGTGATTTGAGCTTTAGTAATGTTTCTTCTACAAATGTAGTTGCCCTTTTGTTTGCAGCATAGATGTTCAGAATTGAGACTTCATCTTGATGGATTTTTCTTGTGATGAATATGAAATGTCCTTCATCTCCTTTGATTGATTTTAGTTTGAAGTCTGTTTTGTTAGATATTAGGATAGCTACACCAGCTTGTTTCTTAGATCCATTTGATTGGAAAATCTTTCCCCATCCTTTCCTTTGAGGTAATGTCTGTCTTTGAGGTTGAAGTGTCTTTCTTGAATGCAGCAGAAGGATAGATCCTGTGTTCTTCATACCCATTCTGTTACCCTGTGTCTTTTTACAGGCAAATTTATTCCATTGATATTAAGAGATATTAATGACAGGTGGTTGTTAATTCCTGGATTTTTGGGGTGGTGGTGGTGGTGGTAGTTTGTGTGTGCTTCCCTTCTTTTGGATTTGCTGGTGTGAGGTTATCTATTGGCTGTGTTTTTGTGGGTGTAGCTAACTGCTTCGGGTTGGAGTTTTTCTTCTAGTACTTTCTGTAGTGCCGGATTTGTGGATAGGTATTGTTTAAATCTGGTTTTGTCATAGAATGTCTTGTTTTCTCTGTCTATGGTGACTGAAAGTTTTGCTGGGTATAGTAGTCTGGGCTGACATCTGTGATCTCTTGGTGTCTGCCGAATGTCTGTCCAGGACCTTCTGGCTTTCAGATTTTCCATTGAAAAGTTGAGTGTGATTCTGATAGGTCTGCCTTTATATGTTACTTGGCCTTTTTCCTTTGCAGCTCTTAATATTCTTTATTCTGTAAATTTAGTGTTTTGATTATTATGTTAAGAGGACTTTTTTTTCTTGGTCCAGTCTATTTGGGCTTCTGTAAGCTTCTTGTACCTTCACAAGCTTGTCCTTCATTAGGTCCTTTCTTCTATGATTTTGTTGAATATATTTTCTGTGCCTTTGAGCTGGAATTCTCCTTCTTCTATCCCTATTATTTTTAGGTTTGGTCTTTTCTTGTTGTCCCAGATTTCCTGGATGTTTTATGTTAAGAATTTGTTGGATTTAACATTTTCTTTGACTTAGCAATCTATTTCCTCTATCATATCTTCAACACCTGAGATTCTTTCTTCCATCTCTTCTGTTCTATTGGTTATGCTTGCATCTGTACTTCCTGTTCGTTTACTCAGAATTTTCCATTTCCAGAATTCTCTTGGTTTGTACTTTCTTTATTGCTTCTGTTTCAATTTTCAAGTCTTGAACTGTTTCCTTTACCGGTTTGATTGTTTTCTCTTGGATTTCTTTAAGGGACTTAATGATTTCATCCTTTTTTTTTCTTTTCCTCCATTTCTTTAAGGGAATTTTTCACTTCCTCTTTAAGGGCCGCTATCATCTTCATAAAGTTATTTTTAGGGTCGTTTTCATCTGCTTCTTCTGCATTGGAGTATTAGGTCTTGCTGTTGTAGAACCACTAATTTCTGGTGGTGCCATATTGCTCTTTATGTTGTTGAATGTATTTTTACACTGTCATCTACCCATCTCTTCCTCCAACAGGTGGAGGTGCAGGTGGAGTCTGTGCTTCTGGGGGTCCCTCTTTCTCCAATCACTACAGGTGGGGTCTGTGTCTCTGGGTGTTGATAAGCCTTCGGGAATGGTTTAAGGGGAGGATGCTACTGCCTGGTCACTGGGGGCTCTTCCTCCAATTGGTATAGGTGGTTGCTCTTCTGCCAATCTTGGACTGAGTTGAGTGGAGGAAGGGCATGGGATGTGCCCCCAGGGGCTAGGACCTAGAGAGTAGGGCTGTCTAGCTGGGTACTCAGACACTCACCTCTTTTGCCAATTGGATGCAGGTGGAGACTGTGGCTCAGATGGTCACTGATGCAGTGGTGGGGGATGGTTGTTATGGGCTGCTGTATTTGTTTAATGGTGTAAGGATGTGTGATTAATTATGTAAAGATGTGAAAGATGTGTTGCATTTGCTTCACCTTGCCTGCCTACGGCACCTTATTGGTCTAATAAAGAGCTGAATAGCCAATATCTAGGCAGAAAAAGGATAGGCCTGGCTGGCAGGCAAAGAGAATAAATAGGAGGAGAGATATGGGATCAAAAAGAAAGAGAGAAGAGAACAAGGAGAAATAGAGGGTCATGCCCAGGGCCAAAAGTCAGGCAGCTGTCAGACAAGCAGACATGAGAAGCAGTGAAAGTAAAATATACAGAAGGAAAAAAAGGTAAAAAGCCCCAAGGCAAAAGAGAAATCGGTTAATTTAAGTTAGAAGGGCAAGCCAGAAACAAGCCTAAGCTAGCCTGAGCATTCAAAACTAATAATAAGTTTTGTGAGCTTCTTGGTGGCCCAAAAGAAAAAGCCTGGTACATTCATATTTTATTTATTTTTGTACTGGGTGCTGTTTTAAGCAAGTTTACTTTAATTAATTTGACCTTTATGGAAGGTTTATGGTATAGAGTTATCGCCAAGCTTGATACATGAGGCACAGAAAAGAGAAGTTCTTAAAGCACGTACCTTGGGATTCCACTAATTCTAGGTCATACCAGTCAGAAGGCACACCTCACCGTCCACATCATTGCTTCTATTTAATGTGATGCCAGTCACTTCCAAATCAACCCGGATTTATGTAAAATTGTTTCCCTAAAAATGCCGTGCTCTTAGTTTCTATACGGTCTTACATGAAGGGATTTACTCTTCATGGAAGAAACTTTATACTATTATTTTCTATTCTCTCATAACATCAAAGTCCAAATGTTGAGTTTCTGAAGTATTCTTTCCTAATAAAAACTTCAAATTAAAAAAATCACATTTTCTGGTTTGTTCCAAAGGATTTTTATTATTTTCTATTGTAACATCTATTGTAATTGCAGTTTTACATTTATTTGTCTAGGCAAATGTTTGTGCTTTTTTCTTTATAAAATGTTTTTATTACCATATACTAGTTATACATAGTAATGAACTTCTTCAGAATATTTTCATAAAAATTGAAAAACTGTAAAAGAAAATCACTCTAACAAGCAGATATCCTAAATAGATTTCTGATTTGGGTATTAAATTCAAACATAATCAGTAGTTTCATTGAAAATATATTTTTTCTTTTGCTCCTGATTCTTTTGCCTTAATTCACTTTCCCTTTTTTATAAACATGTACAATTTATTTTTCCTTATATTGTTTCAATTATATTGGAAAATTGAGGTGTTTTTAAGATTACATACATTCTATATTCATCTACATAGATTTTAAAATATATTTGCTTCTTCAGAACTTCATGCATGTGTACAATGCATTATGATCATATCCACTGACTGCTCTCTTCCCCCTTTTCCTATTCTTACTGGGTCCTTGCACCCTACACTTCCCTCCTAACTCCATGTCTTCTTATGTTCTTCCTCTCTCTCTCTCTCTCTCTCTCTCTCTCTCTCTCTCTCTCTCTCTCTTCATCCACTGAGTCTAGTTTGGTTTAGGGACATCCAGTCATCCAGTGGATCATGATCCACCTACCATAGGCTATGTCATGGAAGAAAACTGGTTCTATCTTCTCCAGCATCCATAAAATTCCATTAGCTCTTTAGAATGGGTGAGGTCTAATGAGCTTTTATCCATGCTAGAATATTGAGTAGATTGTTTTGTATGGGTTGTGCAGGCATCCACAGCTGTTGTAAATGCATGGGGCCAATGGCACTGTGGTGTCAAAAAGACATTATTTCCAGCAGCCCATGACCATTATCTCTGATTGTTGCGGGGGAGGAGAGTAATATATATGCTCCATGAAGACAGAAATCATCTTAACTTTATCCAACAATTCTAATGAAAAATGACTGGTGCATGGTGGGAATCAAAACTGTTCACTGTATAATGAAATAAGCTAAGAGGAAGACAGTATTTAGAAAGTAATTGAAATCTTATATGTATTAAATTATTTAATATATTTAGACATTTTATAGTCATCAAGAACTACTTATTTAGGTATCTGTTTTCTAAATACTCCTTTCTAAGGGAAAACTTACTCATCCAGTTAACTTCATATATCTGATCTCTTCCTATCCTAACTGTGAAGTTAATTATTTTATGCCTTAAAATACAACCACTGCAGGACATGCTCCAAAATCCCTAGAACTTTTGCAAGCTAGAATGTTTTAACAACTTCCTTTTGCACTGAAAACAATTCCACAATCTCTATGATGCCATTTCTGTTGGTATTATCTATAATCATGTTTCATCAAATAGTAGATTTTGTATATTTTACCCTTTTTGCTACATCATATTTCTTATCATGATTATTACTATTTAATTAATATGATGTTATTATTAATATTAATGCACTTATATCATAATTTTCTCTCACAAACAACTCTTCATCTTTGTACTTATGTTAATTATTTGTTAATAACATTAGGTTTTACTGCTAAAATGTTATCTCTATGGATAATTAGGTAAAGGTGAACATTCTGTAACCCAACAATAAAATTATTATCATATAAGAGTTATACATTTGGAGCTGTAGAAATTCCCTAGAGGTTAAGAGTACTGGCTGCTCTTCCAGGGGACCTTGGTTCAATTCCCAACACTCACATGGCAGCTCACAACTGTCTGTAACTCCAGTTCCAAGCCATCCAACACCCTTACACAGACAAATGTGCACATAAAATAATAATAAATGAATTACACATTTGATTGTAAGATCAATTTAGCAGGTAGTGTATAGTTAAGTATGTATATTTTAACTTCTAAAGATTAGCTTAAGTATAAACTGAAAACATGACTAGATAAATTTCTAAGAAGCAAAAACACCGATAGTACATTTCTAGTCATTGATTCACCCATTGTCTAAGTCTTGATATTACCCTTTTTGGAATAAGTGGGCAAACATTTTGGAGATGGTCCAATGAGTATCAAACCACTGGTTCACATTATTATATGTCATAAATCAAGGGATTAACAAGATCATTGATGACCACTTTTAATTCTACATTCTTATTGTTAGCTCTAATGGAGTATAAATTAGAATTCAAAAGCAAAATAGAAACTTCCTCACATAAAATCACAATCACAGGTTGATAAGGTAGATGTCAAAATTCTATCATAAAGTTTGTTGGGACCCCAGGTACATGTCTGTCATTAAAGAATCTTCAAATTCTTTTCCTGTATTCAGCATGCTGCAATATAAATGAGAAATTTCAGAGTGTAACTGAATCTTCAACACAACACTCCTTTCAGAACTGAAAAGACTCCAGTATTCGAGGATATTTGTTGAATATTATGAAGATAGAGATCTGTTAGTTAATACATTATTTCTTGACTTTTGTGTCTTATATAGACACAAATATGAACATGACTGGGTAAATTTTCTAATCATCATCAGATATGGACTGTATCATAAGGATAAATTCAATATTTGAAAAGAAAGGAGGAAATGGAGATTATTAAATTTATATTATTGTTGGTTAGTTATTTTAGTTCTTTAATAATCTAGATAATAATTTAGCTGGTAAATACTTTTCTTATTTTGCAGGTTGCCACTTCACTCAATGATGGCATAATTTTTCCTGTACAGAATCTCTTTAGTTTTGTTTTGGTTTGGTTTGGTTTTTCAAGACAGGATTTCTCTGTGTAACAGTCTGGCTGTCCTGGAACTTTCTTTGTAGACCAGGCTGGCCTTGAACTCACCGAGATCCACTTACCTCTGCCTCCCAAGTGCTGGGATTAAAGACGTATGCCACCACTGCCCAGATAACTCTTCAGTTTTATGTGGTTCCATTTGTCAATTGTTGATCCTAATACCTTTGTTATCGAGGTTCTGTTTAGAAAGCCCAATTCCTGTGCCTGTGAGTTCAACCACATTTCCTATTTTATTTTTTAATCTGATTAAGTTCATCTGGTCCTATGTTGAGAGGTACTTGATCTATCTGGAGTTGAGTTTTCTGCAGTATGAGATGAGGATTGAGTTTCATTCTTCTACATATAGCTGTCCATTTTGATCAGCATCAAATGGTAAAGATGCTGTCTTTTTCCAGTGTGCATTGAAGGAGTATGGGCCTATATGTGGGCCTTTGTTTCTATTTCATTAACCAATGTGCTATGGGATGGTCTGTATGTCAAATCTGTTGCTCCGATTGGTCAATAAATAAAACACTGATTGGCCAGTGGCCAGGCAGGAAGTATAGGCGGGACTAACAGAGAGGAGAATTGAGAGAACAGGAAGCGGAGTGAGGGAGTCACTGCCAGCCGCTGCCAAGACAAACAGCATGTGAAGATGCCGGTAAGCCACGAGCCACGTGGCAAGGTATAGATTTATAGAAATGGATTAATTTAAGATATAAGAACAGTTAGCAAGAAGCCTGCCACGGCCATACAGTTTGTAAGCAATGTAAGCCTCTGTGTTTACTTGGTTGGGTCTGAGTGGCTGTGGGACTGGCGGGTGACAGAGATTTGTCCTGACTGTGGGTCAGGCAGGAAAATTCTAGTTACACCAATGTGCCTATTTTAATGCCAATATCATACTGTTTTTATTACTATAATTCTGTAGAATTACTTAAAACCCAGGCATAAAACTTCCAACAGTTCTTTTATTGTTCAGGATTGTGAGATATTCTGTCTTTTTGATTTTCCATGTGAAATTTAACATTTTTTTTTAATTTCTACAAAGAATTGCATTAGAATTTTCATGGGGAGTTGTGGTGATATTTTAATTGTGCTGAAATGTGATTTTATTTGTATGTTAATAAATAAAGTTTGCCTGGAGATCAGAGGTCAGCGAGCCATAAACAGAAGTCAGACAGTGGTAGCTCATGCCCTTAATCCCCAATCACATGGCAGGCAGAGTCTCTGTGTGTTCAAGGACACAGTCAAGCGTGGTGACATGAGCCTTTAATCCTAGTACCAACCTGGAGGTCTGTATAGACAGGCAGTGACGAGGAAGTCATGTGGCTGGGCTTAGAGCCAATGAGAAGGCAGAACAGAAAGACAATAAAAACACAGGTTAAATGGAAAGAATCTCTCTCTGGGGAAGCGCCAATGGTGAGGTGGTAAGCTAAGGTTAGTCATGACTATTCGGTAGTTCTCTGATCTCTTCGGCTATTACCTCTGTGTTTGGCTCTGTGTTTCTTATTTAATAAGACTGTTTAGAAATTTGTCTACAGGGGGGCTGCTCTGAATCTGTAGGTTGCTTTTGGTAAGATGGCCAATTTCACAATCTAAATCCTAAATTATAAGTAT
This sequence comes from Peromyscus melanophrys, assembly GCA_902168415.1. Classification (NCBI taxonomy): domain Eukaryota; kingdom Metazoa; phylum Chordata; class Mammalia; order Rodentia; family Cricetidae; genus Peromyscus; species Peromyscus melanophrys. The sequence goes on along the minus strand of CABHPR010137145.1, from coordinate 68,565 downwards.
GATATATTTCTATCTTCTATTCATTTTCTTTCCTCAAAAATCTTGAATTTTTTTTTACCATTTTTCAATTCTTTAGTTAAAGTTGAAATACTATTAGAATAGTAGTAAAGGATTTTAATGACTCACATTGACAATGAATAGTTATCATATGGAAAATATATTTGTACAGAAACTTTCTTTCAGAAGCAGAACCCATGGTTTTCTTTAGTGAGCATGGACCTTCTTTTCTTATATATCAGGCCATAAAAGAAGACTTATCAAGTATAAAAATATTAAAGTCATGTCTAATGTTATTTCAGGTCACCATAACATGAAGAAATCTTGAAAATTCAGAAGTGTGTAGAAATCAAATAAGCTTCTGAGAAACCATTAGAGTATATAATCAAATTGAAAACTGTCCTTTATTACAAATATGATCTTTTAAACATTCATTGTCCTTTTGTATAACAGCATCCTGTTTAGCCATTGCATTCTGATCAGAGCATGTACATGTAAATGGTAGATATTACCAAGCTATCCTTTAAAAGATGACACAAGATTTATTCTTCTCAACAGTGGATATCAATGTTCCTTTCTCTACAGTTAAATAACAGCTGGTACTAGACAGTTATTTTATATGTGATTTAAACCTATCTATATTGCTATGAAATACCTATATTAAATATAATCATGTATGTTTATTGAGATTAACTATCAGTCTCTGGAGTACTGCTTTCTTCCTGAATATATTTTATGTTAAGTCCTTATTCATTATTTGGGGTCCTATTTCTATAAATGAATGTAATATTTGTCTTTGCTACATAGTAAGAACTCTTGTAGTAGTCTAATATTTTAACTTATTTTATAAAGTTTATTATAAAAAATAAATACACATGTGAACAGACCTCTTCATTATTCATTTGTGGTTTCTGGTTAAGAGTATATAATACATTTATGTGTGTCTGCATTTTTCTTTTATTTGCTACAGTTTTTGCCATTAAATTATTTAATATCCAAACTCCCCAAAACCAAAATTCTTGACTTACTGTTACCCTTTACATTTCATTTATGATCCAGCCAATTTACGGCCGAGTTCATTTATGTCTTGGAGAATATGATTAAGTGCAGCCAACAACACTACAGGAAACTGAGATGAGCTTTTTATAAAAGAAAATGTTGGACTTACAGTTCCTTGGGCACTTGGTCCTCAGTTGGTGGCCCAGTTTGGGAAGGTTTAGGAGGTATGGTCTTCTTAGATCAATTATGCCACTGGAGGCCAGCTTTAAAGATCTGCTGTGATTTCCAGTTGTTCTCTGCTTCATGCTTGTACTCAAGATGTGAGCTGTCAGCTTGCTGCTCTCAGACCGTGCTGTCTTGCAGCCCTTATCCTCCAGGAACTGTAAACACAAACAAACCTTTTCTTGTATAAGTTTCACTGGTCATAGTGTTTTATCCCAGCAATGGAAAAGAAACTAATAGAACATGCAAATTTTAAGTACAACTACTTTTTCTCCAAGGTTAAAATAAAGAGACATTTGCTCCTAGGATAGACTGTCTCATGTATTTTTTTTCTTCCTAGCATCTTCATATAAGCCATTTTTCAAATGTTTGTGGATTCTTCAAAACTCTAATTAACAAAACAATACAAACACAAACCTTCTTGTGGAAGAAATAAGTACAACACAGGAAAGTCTGTGTACTCTGTCTTGGAAAACCCAACCTAACAATATTTGTAAAGGAATAGGAAAAATCTCCTGTACTTTCATGAGCACTATGCAATTAAATGACTAAGCAAAGACCCTTAGTCATTCTCTCAGAACAACATGCTGGTTTATGGGGCCAGATAAAAAATCTGAGTCACTCTCATTGTTGGAGTACACAATCCTACCAGGGTCTGAACATAGTAATTTAGCTGTATAATGGTAAATAAATTATGGCTTCTTAACTTGTTGACCAAAAACCATTTATGTATAAAGAGAGAAACTTTATGCTTGGTACTTAAATATCATGTTGCTGTACTTAAATCAATGGTCTTATAAGTAAACCATTTTCAGGGGTGGGTTAGTTAAATGGTGATAAGAAGTAAAAATGTTGACGATGCAATTTCTTATACAATGGAAGACACAAACTAACGTGCAGATATATAAAAGGTGTCTTGACATGGGACTACAATTGTCTTCCAAGAATTTATAACATGAGTTTCTATGTAGCTCTGATTTAGAATCATGTGCATTTACAATCCCTTTCGAAAGAAATTTCCATATACCTGATCATTGCATATCTGCCATGGTCTGTCTCAGCATTCACTGGCTCTATTCTGTTGGGAGTTTGTTCAAACTATTTTTTTTTTTGGTTTTTCGAAACAGGGTTTCTCTGTGCAGCTTTGTGCCTTTCCTGGAGCTCACTTGGTAGCCCAGGCTGGCCTCGAACTCACAGAGATCTGCCTGCCTCTCAAACTATTTTTTATAATACTATAATTTTGTCCATTTCCTGATGTTTATAAATTCATCTACCAACATCAGACTTTAAGGCACTTCACTGAGTAAATGAAAAATTCACAAATCATGGAATTAGTCATGCATTTGGTGATAACTATTTTTCTAAATGTTCAATTTTAAGAAAGATTCAATCATAATTAAAACCACTTCCATATCAGTGGCCAAACTCTGTTGGTAAATCTTCCCACTCATGCCATTTTAATTGCAACAACACTGATCAAACTATCCTAAAAAATTGAATTCCAAGTTTCAGTTAAGCACATTCAAACCTTTTTGTTGAAACTCAAGGATTGAAGTTTACATTTTTAGAACTCATTTGTGCCTCTTAACTTAGCATTATATTTCCATCATTTATGAATACCAAGTCAGCAAATCTTCTAATTAGTGTTGCTGTTAGTCCTATAAGTGATCATTGTGTTAATATAATTCTTATAAAATTTTTTATGTCTGATTTGATAGCTGTTTCTCTTAAACTCTTCTTACCTTGTCACAATTCCATTACCATGTAAACTAAGAAGGAGATACATTTCAAATTATAGTCTCAGCTTTTAAATGATCTATTGTCTCCTTGGCTATAAAACAACTCCATAAAATCCAAAATTCTCTGGGCATTTATTCTAGTCCACCAACATAGAATATAAATGAACCAGGTATAAGACACAGGTATACAGTTAATGTTATGCTACTCTTTTTTTCAATAGAAATCTGTTTTATTATCTGAATAATATCCATTTGAAATTCAGAGAAAAGAATATTAAAAAAGGAAACTGAGTCGTAAGTCAATATGAGTAGCCTTCCTTTATTTACTCCCTTTACATTTTAAATGTTCAATATGAATAGTGAAACTATGAGGAACATATTGGATCTTGTTCATAAACTTTGATGGTCAGTAGTTATGGGATTTGTAACATCAAAACTAGCCTAAAATTTATTAGTAGCACCTCAAATTTGTAGCACATACAATGGTAAAGAACAGCTCTTTAAGGTAGACCTTGAGATTCAAACTGTGGCTCAAGCACTTTGTATGCATGTGCATGTGTATAGTGAGTACATACATATATGTTTGCTCTGTGTGTGTGTGTGTGCGTGTGCAGGCATATGAAAGAGAGAGAGAGAGAGAGAGAGAGAGAGAGAGAGAGAGAGAGAGAGAGAGAGAGAGAGAGAGAGAGAGAGAATATATGTATGTATGTACATGTGGAGACAAGAGGCCAATGGCATGTGTCTTCTTCTATCACTCTCTACCTTATTCTTTGAGACAGGGTCTCTGTAGGCAGAGGTTTCTCTGTATCTCAGCATCTGCTCCCAAATAACCACAAAAAGGCTTAATATTAATTGTAAATGCTTGACCAATAGTTTAGGCTTGTCTCTAGCCAACTCTTACAACTGAAATCAACCCATATTTCTTACCTAATTTTACCATGTGGCTCATGGCTTGTTACCTCATTTCCACCCTGCTTCCTCTGTGTCTGGCTCTTGAGTCCTCTGACTCCACCCTTCTTCTTCCCAGCATTCTTTCTGCTCCTAAAATCTTGCCTAGCTATCGGCCAATCAGCTTTTTAGTAACAATGAGAGCAACACATTTTTGCAATGTACTAAAGGGTTATTCCACAGTGGGTCTCTAACTGAACCTGGCACTCATCAATTAGGAAAGACTGGCTCACAAATAAACTCAGGGACCCTCCTACCTTTGCCTCCTCAGGACTAGGGTTACAGGCATTGTGCACTTCACATGGTGCTGGGGATCTGAACTTGAATAATCATGTGATTATGCATGGATAACAGTTTACTATCTGAATTAACTCCCAGGCCTCTCAACTACTTCTTGAGAGTGAGACTGGACAAGTCTGTCCAAGTTCCCTCCCCTGTGAACAGGGAATGATAACACCTAACTCATAGTTTATTATGCAATAAATTAGTGGATTTTGCTCACAAGTGTGACTAATATCTAATATTAAGCTTGTTCTTATTACTGCTTCTTTCAAAGAAAGAAATATTAGAGTGCTAATAAGGATAAGGGTGAGCCATCCCTGTATTTGATAGTGAAAGAACCAAGCAGATACTGTAACAGGTTGCTCAGTCTTCTCTCAGAGATCAGGTCTCAATTTCAGTTTCCTGGGACTTGAGCAAGCAGTTTCTGGGAGGGCCATGAACAAAAGACATAGTCATTGCAGTAGTTCCTTTTCTGCATGTATTCTGACCGCTCAAGGTTCAGTCAACTGTTTCCTGTCTGGGATCCCTCACCAATTTAGAGCTACGTGTATGGGTCAATGTGAATGTGTTGGGCCAGCCAGTCTCCATGGCAGCTAAGGATAAAGCCTGGGACTAACTGTAAACCCCAACTAACCCTAGCCAATTAAAAGTTACTAACATGATTGTCACTGGCAGAAACGAATCCTGAGTCTGTTCCTATGAAGTCTGTAGACCCAAAGCCCTCTTGCTTTAAAAACCCTGCCCCATTGCTACTCAGGGACTCTCCTGCTCTGCTGCTGCGTCAGACGGATGGAGAGTCCTGAGTTAACTCGTAGTAAAAAGACTGTTTGCTTTTGCATTGGATTTGGTCTCTCAGTGGTCTTTGGGGGACTCTGGGTACAACAATAGTATTGATTACCCTACAATGCTCTAATTAGAATGCCACTTTTTTCCTTTCCCATATATCAACTATAATCTAGGCAGGATACACTCTATTTGAAAGGAAGTAATTCCATCTTGGAGTTTGTAGGCAGAGTTTTCCTGTCCCAACTGCCTGCTCCCAAATAACCTGCAACTACTTCCCAAATAAATGACTCCCAAATAACTTATATTAAGGGAGACAATATAAATTATAAATGCTCAGCTGATGGCTCAGGCTTATTACTAGCTAACTCTTACATTTAAATTAACCCATATTTCTTATCTATGCTTTGGCGTGTGGCTCATGGATTGTTACTTCATTTTCTACACATCCTGCTTCCTTGATGGCTAGCTGATGTCTCCTCTGACTCCACCCTTCTTCTCCTATCATTCTCCTGCTTTGGTTCTCCCGCCAATAATTCCTGCCTGGCTATGCCCAATCGGCTTTTTGTTAAGCCAATGTGAGCGACAAATTTTCACAGTGTACAAAAGTGTTATTCTACAGCAGGAGTCAGTTTGATTTGGTCTAAAGGTGATGTAACATGAAGGGAGGGATAATCAAAATAACAAAAGAAATAAAGTTGATGCCACAGTGAATAACTGTAGATCAGTTTCATGATGTGATATAATCTTATTGTTAAATATATTTTAAGTTGTATGAATGTCTAATAATCAGATTAAAACATTCTGTACATTGATGTTTCAGAAGAAAGTACATGCTACTTTCTGTCTGAATGAATGAAGGAGAGTTTGAATGAAAAGTGGTTTACTACAATACATAAATCAATCCTTCTTATACTTAGAGGTTGAGAGTTATGCTGTATTCCATGAGTATTTTATTTTAGTTCTTTTTATTGAAATAGATTTGTTTTGCTTACACAATATATCATGATTAGAATTTTTCCCTCCCTCTACTCCTCCCCTCACATCCAAATCCACTCCCTTTCTGTGTATCATTTGAAAACAAGCAGGCTTCTAAGGAACAATAATAAAATATAATAAGATAAAGACTCACATATTGGAATTGAAAAAACAGAGAGAAGACACAAGATAAGGCACAAGACCTGTTCATTTGCACAATCAGGAATCCCACAAAAACACTAAACTAGAAGTTATAACAAATATGAAAGAACCTGGTGCAGACCTGTGTAGGCCCTGGGCATGCTGCCTCATTCTCTGTGAGTTCCTATGTGGTTTGATTATGTTGATTTTAGAAGACCTTATTTTCTTAGTGTCCTCCATCTCCTCTGGCTCTAGCACTCTTTCTGCCTTCTCTTCCTCAGGGTTGCATGAGGGGTGGAATTTGATGGAGACATCCCACATCCCATTTAGGGCTGAATGTTCCAAGGTTTCTCATTCTCTGGTCCCAGTGAGGGGCAGGACCAACTTTCCTAGGCCAGCCAAGGGCAGGCTGGCTCAGCATGGCCAGATTTCCTAGGCCAGCCAAGGGCAGGCTGGCTCAGCATGGCCCTCTGATTCCTATGCTACTTGACATCAACACAGACCCAAGCTGCAGCAGTACCATGGATCCAGACATGCCCCTAGGGAGCAGCTCGAACCAGACAATGTAGCTAGAGTTTTCCTGCCTGACCCACAGTCATGATAAATCTCTTTCACCTGCCAGTCCCACAGCCGCTCAGACCCAACCAAGTAAACACAGAGACTTATATTGCTTACAAACTGTATGGCCGTGGCAGGCTTCTTGCTAACTGTTCTTATATCTTAAATTAATCCATTTCTATAAATCTATACCTTGCCACATGGCTTGTGGCTTACCGGCATCTTCACATGCTGTTTGTCATGGTGGCGGCTGGCAGTGTCTCCTCAGCCTTCCACTTCCCAGAATCCTCTCCTCCTTGTCCCACCTATACTTCTTCCTGCCTGACCACTGGCCAATCAGTGTTTTATTTATTGACCAATAAGCAATATGTTTGACATAAAGACCATCCCACAGCAAGACAACATCCTGGCTCTGGGTGGAAGAACATGCCACTCAAGTCAAGATGCCTCTGGTGGTGGCATGGCCCCCTGACAACAACAAGGCCACAGGTTGCAGTCCTGATCCTGAGGTTCTGTTTGACCTTTGGTGGCAACAGGGACCTCGGACATCAACATAGACCCCAAGTCTTGTTGGACCATGGACCTAGACATGGTCCTTTGCTGCAGCTGGGTCCAGATGTCACAATTGTGCCAGGTGGCAATTCAGGTAACTCAGATCAGAGTGGTTCCAGAGCCATCATGGCCCTCGGATACTAACATGGCCCCAGACATCAGGCATCTGCATCATTTTTAATGGTAACAGGAGCCTAGGACATCAACACAGACCCTGGCTGCAGTAGAGCTATGGACCAAGACATGGCCCTCAGCTACAGCTTTGGCCTGGATGTCACCATGGCATCAAGAAGCAGCTCAGGCCACTCAGATCTGTATGGCCCTGGCTGAAGTATGACCCCTCAGACTCCAACAAGGCTACATTGTGGCCCAGACCTCAGGCCTTCACACGGCCCCGGTGGCAACATGGGTCACGGACTTCAACACAGATGCTGGCTGCAGTAGGACCACAGACCCAGATGAGGTCCTTGGCAGCAGCCTGGGTTGGATGTCAACATGGCCTCAGATGGTGGTAAAGGCCACCCAGATGGGCATAGCCCCAGTGGCAGTATGGCCCTCAGACACCAGCACAGCCACAGGTGGTATCTTCTTTAATTTCTTAAAGTTTTCATCATATAAGTCTTTTACTTGTATGGTTAGAGTTACTCCAAGATAGTTTCTATTATTTGAGGCTATTATGAAAGGTATTGTTTTGCAAATTCATTTCTCACTTTGCTATTTATATATAGAAGGACTACTGATTTTGTGGGTTAATTTTGTATCCAGCTACTTTGCTGAAAGTGTTTGTTAGCTGTAGGAGTTTCTCAGAGAAATTTTTAGGTTCACTTATGTACACTACCATATCATCTGCAAACAGTGATACTTTGAATTCTTCCTTTCCAATTTGTATCCCCTTGATCTCCTTCAGTTGTCTTATCGCTCTGGCTAAAACTTCAAGTACTGCATTGAATAGGGTTTGAGAGATTGGACAGCCTTGTCTTGTTCCTGATTTTAGTGGAACTGCTTTGAGTTTCTTTCTATTTAAGTTGATGTTGGCTATGGAACTTCTATAAATTGCCTTTACTATGTTGAGATATGTTTCTAGCTCCCCTAATCTCTCTAGGAGTTTATCATGAGGGTGTACTGGATTTTGTCACAGGCTTTATCTGCATCTTTTGGGATGGTCACACAGTTTTTGTTTTTCAGTTTGTTTATATTATAGATTACATTTATCAATTTATGTATGTTAAACATTTCTGCATCTCAGGAATAAAGCCTACTGATTATTGTGAATGATCTTTTTGATGAGCTCTTAGATTTCAGTGCGCAAGAAATTTTTATTTGCATCTATGTTCATAAGGGAGATTGTTCTGTAATTCTTTTACTTTGTTGGGTCTTTATGTGGTTTGGGTATCAGGGTAACTGTGGCCTCATAAAACAATCTGAGCAACGTTTTTTTTTTCTATTTCTATTTTGTTGAATAATTTGAGTTGAGAAGTATTGGCATTAACTCTTCTTTGAAAATCCTGTAGAATTCTGTCCTAAAGCAATCTAGTTCTGGGCTTCTTTTGGTTAGCAGATTCTTAATGACTGCTTTTATTTCACCAGGGATTGTAGGTCTATTTAAATTGTTTATCTGATCTTGATTGAACTTTGGTAAGTAGTACTTATCAAGAAAATTATCCATTTCCTTAGATTTTCCAAATTGGTGTACTACAGGTTTTTAAAGTACGTCTTTATGATTCTCTGGATGTCATTGGTGTCTGTTGTTATATTCTCAATTCATTTATGATTTTTAAAATTTGGATATTCTCTCTGTCTTTTTAGTGAATTTATATAAATATCTGTCAATCTTACTGATGTTATCACAGAACCAACATTTTGTTTCATTGATTCTTTGCATTGACTATTGTTTCTATTTTATTGATTTCTGCCCAAGTTTGATTGCCGTCTACTCCTTTTGAGTGTTATTTATTCTTTATGTCCTAGAGTTTTCAAGTGTGCTGCTAAGTTGCTAATATGAGATCTTTGCAATATTTTTATGTAGGAACTCAGTACTATTAACTTGCTTCTAAGAATCACCTTTATTGTGCCCATAAATTTGAGTATGATGGATTCATTTTCATTCAGTTCAATTAATTACTTTCTTAAGTTTTGTCTTTACCTATTTTTCATTCAGTAGAGAGTTGTTCAGTTTCTATGAGTTCGTAACTTTTCTCTTGACTCCGTTGTTGTTGATATCCCGCTTTAATTTGTGATGGTCAGATAGAACGCTGGGTGTTATTTCAGTTTTCTTTTCTCTGTAAAGAATAGCTTTGTGTTCTACTATGTGTTCAACTTTGGAGAAAGTTCCACAAGGTTCTGAGAAGAAGGTATATTATATTGTGTTTGGGTGAAATGTTCTGTAAATATCTGTTAGTTTCATTTGGTTTATAATGATAGTTATCACTAGCATATCTCTGTTCAGATTTTTGTCTAGATGACCCACCCATTAGCATAAGTGGGGTATTGAGTTTCTCACTATCAGTGTGTGAGGTTCAATACTTGACTTGATGTGTAGTAGTGTTTCTTTTAAGAACTTGGGTGTCCTTGTTTGGGGGGCATAGATATTAATAATTGTAATGTCCTGTTGGTGGATTTTTTCTTTGATGAATATGTCATTTCCTTCTCTATCTCTTCTGATGAGTTTTTGTTTGAATTGTATTTTGTCAGGTATTAAAATGCCTGTGTCAACTTGCTTTTTAGGTACATTTGAATGGAATATCCTTTTTCTTCTTTCTACTCCGAAATGATGGCTATTCTTGATGTTAAGGTGTATTTATTGCATGCAGCAGAAGGATGGATCCTGTTTTCACATCCATTTTGTTAGTCTGTGTTTTTTATTGGGGAATTGAGAGCAATGGTGTAGAGAGATATCAATGAGCAGTGTTTGTTGATTCCTATTATGCTGTCATGGTGGGGGTGGTAGGAGTGTTTCCCCTGTTTTTCTAGTCTGGTATTGTTTATTCCTTGAGTATTCTTAGGTATGGTTAATTTGTTTGGGTTGGAGTTTTTCTTCTAACACCTTTTGTAGGGCTGGATTTGTAGCTAGCTATTCCTTAATTTTGGTTCTTGTCTTATTTTATCCATCTATCATGACTGAAAATTTTGATGGGTATAATAGTCTGGTCTGGCATCTGTGTCTCTTAGCGTCTGTAGAATATCTGTCCCATGTCCTTACTTTTAGATTCTCCATTGAGAAGTCAGGTGTTACTCTAGTAGGTTTGACTTTATATGTTGGTTTTTTTCACATACAACTTATTTTATTTTATTTTATTTTATTTTACAATACCATTCAGTTCTACATATCAGCCACGGATTCCCTTGTTTTCCCCCCTCCCACCCCCTTCCCCTTCCCCCCAGCCCACGCCCCATTCCCACCTCCTCCAGGGCAAAGCCTCCCCGGAGGACTGAGATCAACCTGGTGGACTCAGTTCAGGCAGGGCCAGTCCCCTCCTCCCAGGCCAAGCCAAGCACCCTGCATAAGCCCCAGGTCTCAAACAGCCAGCTCATGCAATGAGCACAGGACCCGGTCCCACTGCCTGGGTCCCTCCCAAACAGATCAAGCCAATCAACTGTCTCACCCATTCAGAGGGCCTGGTCACATACAACTTTTAATGTTCATTCTTTGTGTTTTGTGTTTAGTGTTTTGATTATTATGTGACGAGGGGACCTTCTTTTCTCGTCCTGTCTTTTTTGGTGTTCTGTATGTTTATTGTACATTGATAGATATCTCCTTCTTTAGTTTAGAAATTTTTTCTTCCATTTTTGTTTAAAATGTTTTCTGTGCCTTTGACCTGGATTTTGTCTCCTTTTCCTATTCCCATTTTTCCTAGATTGGTCTTTCATGGTGTCCCCAAATTCCTGGATGTTCTGTGTTGTGAATTTTTTTAAATTTAACTTCCTCTTGATGTATGTCAAAAGGAAGATAGGTATAGTGGGAAAACTAAAGAGAAATAATGGAGAAATGTTTGAGATCAATTATGCCAAACATATCTAAATGAAAACAAAATACAGGGTGTTATTTAAAAAAAATAGAAACATGTCATAAGGACTAGCTAAAACCTAACATAAGACTAGAATAATATTCACTCAAAATTTAATGAGATAATTCAAAGCATTTGAAGGCAAAAGCATGGTCATAGTCATGATGATTTTCATGAAAGTCTCAAGATAAGGAAAAATAAATGAAGTCTATATGTCACGAGGAAGAACACACATTTATATGAGACTAAAATTGAATTTGTTCCAAAGAGAGTCAAAGACTTTATAAAGAAAAACATTTAGGAGAGCAAATGATTCTATGAACTATCTTGAAAGCAAGAGAGTGTTTTCTTCGTGAGTTTTAAGATCTCCTGTAAAGGTTCCACCTAGGTTGAACCATTTGTTGACTTTCTCTCAGGCTCATCCCTACTCTCTCTGGAGGAAAATGGATCATAAAATTAGTTGGAACACACAAGTTACCTGAATCCAGGGCTAAACTGAGGAATTACATGTTCTATTCCCTGCATAAGAAGAAAAATTTGATAATTACTGGTAGTTCATTCACCAGCCCCATTAGAAGATACTGTCCATACAAAATAAGTGTAAAAAAAATAAGACTTTTTAAAAGATGAGTTTAGGCAACATCAAGATTCTTTAGCATTCATAAATCCACAGCAGCAGCTAAAGTGGAAAGCAGCCTTGCTTCTGGCCTGATAGATTTTTTTTTTGTCCCCTGGAGAGCACCTATCTTCTCAGGAAGAGACCTGGTAAACACTGAGCACCAAGATATAAAGGATATTGAGTTTTTCAAAGAAGCCATGAGCTCCTGCAGTGAACAAAGAGGAAGATGATTGTTTCAATAAGCCCACAGCTTAAATTGAGAAATTTTTCTCTGAGAGTGTCTGTGGCTGCTGTAAACAATGTATATAAAGTCGTCTGTTTTAACTGTGTCCATACACTCTCAGGCGAAGAGAGTTGAATGGCACACTGTGGTGTACTTCATGCCTGAAAGTGTGTTCAGCCCAGTTAAGCTAACTCAAATAAAACCTTGCATTGAAAATTGGGAAGAGAAAGAAGAGAGAAAGTAAACATCTACTCAACTACCAATATGGAAGAGAAACTTTGTAAAATGTAATTGGATGGGAATCTGAAACTGAGTAAATCAAACTAAAGCGAAAGAAAATTATTAAAGAAAGATGAGTAGCTTATAAAAATTGGTGACCATATATAAACATGTCACCACAGAAGCCAAAAAACTCACTTAATAGAATATCATTAACAAAAAATTTTAATTAAAATAAAACCTTAACACAGTAAATGAAAATTTTATTTCCTTACAGGTCCAAGTGTATATGCAGGTAAACGTATTTACAACATTTAAACTTAGGCAAATTTGTCAGAAAGTTCAAACATTAAGAACAAACATTATTTGTTCTTAAATATTTTTAAAAAATGCTTATGGTTTTAGAAAGGCACATGATGTATTAGCACTAACAGAATATTAAGAAAATGTCTGTATATGATAAAATGTAATTATTTATATAATAGATAAAACAAATTGTGATAAAAATGAAAAGGGTAAGAAGATTACTTAACCGTTTTCTTTCAAAACCATTTTCCTTCATGGCCAACAACGTAAAGGAAAGAATGTAAGGAAAACCAGCTCTTCTGATACAGAGAAACTGTAAGAACCACAAACCTCAGACCATTCAGTATGCTTTCCAGTGCCGGATCCTGGACTTAGATGAGGGACGTGCTGAGAGTTGATGTTGGTTGCTTTTTAGCTAAGTACACATGTTCTGAAAGCTACCAACCTTAATGCAAAGCAACAGACCTGTAGCTTATTCATGGGAATTAAACCTACTTTTATATCTGTCACAAATTTCCTGTGGAAAACACAGGAAGATACCTAATTTGGCATGATGAGGTAGAGAAAATATGAGAAAAATCAACTGATAGTATTTTGTTTTATTTACAGTTTGGTTTCTTAGCTCAGAGACTGTACAGAGGGAAGCAAATGTGTGTGTGTGTGTGTGTGTGTGTGTGTGTGTTTGTGTGTGTGTGTGTGTGAAGGGGGAGTCAAACAACAAGACAGAGTACCTAAGATTAGCAATTTCTAGGAGGCCTGTGAGCCTATTAAAGAACAAAAGTGGAGGGAAATTGTATTTTCAGCATAAAAATGAATGATAACCAAGAAAGTAGAAATGTGTGTTCCAGACAGTATTCATGCTGGTCCTCATTTCCCACTGATACTCTTATACAATACTTTCCTGAAAACTAAAGAACATTCATTCATGAATTTCAATCAGAAATAAGCCAGTGATGTTCCTGTATTTGAAACTACCTAAACAAGATGAATACACACCATGTCAAAAGATAAATGCCATTGATTACAGTGAAAACACACCATCAAGCTATGAGACAATATGCAAAGTAACTGTTCATAATCTCAAAATAATTAGTTAATGTCATTTATCCTTAAGAAGTAAAGACACAAGGTGTACAAATGAAATCAGAAAGTCATATAGCCATAGAAATGAAGAGACTATAAACAGAACTTGAGGAAGAAACAGGAAGTAATTAAAAAATGCTAAAGTTACCATAGAAACAAAGAGAAAAAATGTTGAAGTGAGATCAGAAACATGTGGATATGTTTGAGGCAAACAAGTAACAAAAGGAAAATACCAACTAATTTAAAAGTACTTCAAAATGTTAAATCTGTGGTAATAAAGGACATCTGGGCCACACATGATTGTCTGTTTTGAAAACAACAGAATGCATAGAGACTGTGTTCTAACACATTGCAGGATAAATAGAGAAGAGAAGACCGGGAGGTAAAGATTTAAGAAGCATGCATTTAGCAGAGAAAGTTGCAGAACAGAGTAGACATGTCATCTGGGCTTCATGTCACTTATAATTGGAACACAATGAACAGCCTCTTAGAACAGGACACAGTGCATTCCATCTAAAAAACAGTGAGAAGGAAAAAAAAAACTCTAGAATTTTACCTTCATAAATTTCTTTCAAGTGGAGCAGCTCTGTATAGCTAATCTTATGTAACAAAATTCTGCAGCATACTTAGTACAAAACAAATGTGAGAGCCAAAGTTAAATTTTAAGTTTTAATTACTATGCCTTAGAGATCTATGAAACAAAAATGCTTCTGATCTGCAAGCTCCTTTGCCCAAAGACAGATAGTTCCTGAAATACTGGAGGCTGTTGTTTACAGCAGATAACAAGCCACATGTTTTCACTGCCCTAAACAAGTTTGTTTGACCCATCTGGCCCAGATGTGCTTGATCACATGTGGGTGGGAGGTACATAGACAGGCAATATTTCAGAATGTATGTTTACCATGATTGGACCTGATGAGATATGCAATGAATTTTGGATTTTCCTTCTTAAGCCCTTGCAAAACTTGATTCAGGACCACTTTTTTCTGGGATGGACCTGGCCAGTATTTAATTAAATCTTATTTCAAATTTGACTTTAAACTGTGGTAGTGATCTTATTCTCAATCAGTGGGATCAACACAAGCAAATAGAATTATTTCATGATTAAAAGGGACAATAGCCCCTAGAGCATGTGGCTCTGGCAGGCCTTGCCCTTTTCTCTCATTCCCTCTCCCTTGCTAAAAACCATTAGATCACATTCCTAAAGCTAGCCACCGAAGTCTATTCCCTTATTTGGTCACATTCTCCTCTTGATACTGACTAACAAGGTCCAGCTATTGAAATATTGAAGTCCAGCAATCCTTTGGCTCATCTAATTAACATGCCCAATTAAAATTAAACACCTCATCCTAACACAGGGTTCCCCTCTTCCCTTTATAAACCACCATTCAAAAACCCTGCCCCATTTTCCTTTCCCTTCTCCGTCGTTCACTGTCACACTTCCTACCACATCCTAGCCCATTTTAACACAGACTTCCCCTCCTTCTCGTCTTAAAAAATACATTTTCAAGCAAGGTCATTTGCTGCTGTTTTCTGCCAGAGTCAGAAAGTAGCCACTTTAACTTTTATTTTCTACATAATAAAGGATCTCTCTGTAAAAACAGGTGTTTGGGTGTGGTTTGTGCCTAATCAAGGGTCTGTTAGGGAGCCCCCATTGTGCAGGACTTCCCCTTCAATGATATCTAAGCTAAAGGTAAATCATTGTAAAGAGCGTAATATGAAAGTGACAGCCTACAAGTAGTATAGAAAACTTGAGTCTCTTCCAGGCAAGAGTTGATCATCTAGCTATTGTTCAGAGTGGGAGAAAGGATAGCTACAATACCACAATAAATCAGGGATACAGTGAAGATCCAGCCTGCTGCCATCTTAGGCTTAAAAGCCATCTTACAGTAAAGACAAACTAGGTTCATTCCTGTTTATAATTAAGCTTCTGTTTTCAAGGATTGGGCTATGCCCCATCTGTAGCCTTCACTACAAATGGTTCTGTGCTGCCTATTCCAGGAATGGCAATCACGTCATTGTTTCAAAAAGTTGTTTATAACCATCTTGGAACCATACTGTTGTTGGAAAAGGTTACCTATGCCTACCCATTGTTTGACTACCTTGTTATGCCTACCTTGCAACCTTGTTTTTGTTTCAAAAGGTCACGCTTATGTTCTGCTCCTGTAACCCCACCTATTCTGCCCACCAAATTCCCCTTTTGGAAACTGCCTACCTCTGAGCTATAAAAGCCTTGTCTTCTTCACATCCAGTGCTGACCTCTTGAATGCTGCCTTAGGGAGAGACAGCCCATGTACACAAATTAAAAAGGTTTGCTTTAACTAATTGTTTTTTAAAATTTATTTGGCCATGATGATTTGGGTCAGTGGTCTTTCTCCTTGCGTCTTTGGAATTAACAACAAATTAGTTGTAAAATGCTTGACTAATATACATAGTGCCCTGGGTTCAATTTTTAGCCCATTTAAAACAACATCAACAATATGCAAACTAATACCACATCAAGGATGTAAAAGAAAATAAGAGATACATAAGTGATTATTATAGTATCTTTACTAACAGGGAATAAATAGAAACTTACTGAAATATATATAGTTTTTAAATGTCAGTGATGTCTTTATGACAAAGAACTATGAAAATTTCACTTTTCTAGTTCTGAATATGATTTGTGAATTCCAGTACTTTCAAAGTAAGACCCAAGGAAATTTTAAATCCTTTCTAGTTTACATAAAAGGTCAATGCTTAAGTTATTCATTATTCTTTTATCTTAATTTTAGATAGAAGGATGTTTTACAAAGTAACATTATTCTTGGCAAATAAAAATTTTCTTGAATTTTAGTAATTCCATCAGTTAGTATAGGCATTTTGCTAAGAGTAGAACATGTCTTTAAAATTAAATCAATATTTCTTAACTTTCAAGCTATATTAATATTATTTATTTATAATTATATTAATCCTGTATTGATATTTTTATATAAGAGATTTGGGTAATTTAAAAATTACCTTTGGTTTCCAGGTAAGAAGTTGTGTCCTGGTAAAGAAAGAGAGTCAGAATAAAAAGAAAATGCCATATTCCAAAGCAAGAAAGAAATTTAGAAATTCACAGAGGTAGTAATAGGATGCGGAAGAGTACAGATATAAAGACAGGCAGCACATGGACTAGAACAAAACTCCCAGTGCACAGATTCCCACTGGATGTGGGATGGTAGAAGACACATCAACAAGCTTGTTTCTTGTAGAACTAGGAATGAGCCCTCAAGAGTAGGATACTCAATAATCAGGAGCCGTATGAAATGAGAAGGGTTACCCAAATCAACAAACAGGCAAATTTCATGACAGAATTTAAAGAAAAATAAGAAAGAAAGGATATTTGACTCTTCCAGAAAAATGATAACTCTTCAACTACTGAATTCAACAATTCTGAAATAAGTAAAATTTCAGATGATAATTTCAAAATTTATTCATATAAATGATCAAGGACCTCAAGGATGATGCAATCAAGCAGATGCATTCAAAATAGGCCCTTGAAAGGTGAGTTAGCAACACAGAAGGAAGATTAACAAAAATAGAAGAGGAACTCAGCAATATGAAAGAAAAATTCAACAAGAAAATTGATGCAAAAAAAAAAATCTGAATAGAAATGTTGGAAACAAAAACCTGAATGAACTGAACCAGAAATGCAATGGAAAGCATGACCTATGGATTTGACCATACAAGAACAATGTCTACCCAGGATAGAGGACAAGAGTAAGGAAATGTTATACTCAACAACAACAACAAAACCAAAACCAAAAGAAATGATCGTGAGCATAACGCTGAAGAACTCTGTGATATGATCAAGAGATGAAACCTAAGAATCCATTAGAAGAAGGATCCAAGACAAACACTAAAGTCATGGAAAATATACTTAAGTAGATTACAGTAGAAAATCCCCACATTTAGAGAAAAAGAGATTGAGAAGCCCAACTAGAGAGAACATTTGCACGGCTGCCTTTCTCATTGCTGAGACAAAATAACAGGAATCCAGCAGCTTGGAGGAGGGAGGTTCACTTCCGCTTTCAGTTCAAGTGGATACAGCCCACCACGTTGGGGACGTCACAGCAGCAGGAGCTCTAGGTGGTTTGTCATATGATACACAGTCAGGAAAGAGGGTGTGTAGCTAGAGTTTTCCTGCCTGTCCCACAGTCAGGACAAATCTCTGTCACCCGCCAGTCCCACAGCAGCTCAGATCCAACCAAGTAAACACAGAGACTTATATTGCTTACAAACTGTATGGCCGTGGCAGGCTTCTTGCTAACTGTCCTTATATCTTAAATTAATCCATTTCTATAAATCTATACCTTGTCACATGGCTTGTGGCTTACCGGCATCTTCACATGCTGTTTGTCATGGCGGCGACTGGCAGTGTCTCCTCAGCCTTCTCCTTCCCAGCATTCTCTCCTCCTTGTCCCGCCTATACTTCTTCCTGCCTGACCACTGGCCAATCAGTGTTTTATTTTTTGACCAATAAGCAACATTTTTGACATACAGACCATCCCACAGCACTTCCCCTTTTCTTTTTTTTTAAAAAGGAAGATTTTAACATTAACATAGTAAAATTACATATAATTTGGGAATTTGGGCGTAGCTTCTCTTACTACTTCTTGCTGGAGGGGGGCGCTGTATCTTATGGGGACACAAAGAAAATTTTAGGATTATGGAGTAGTCCATGAGGCTGTATTGTCTGAGCCAGTTGTCTTGAAACGGTTCTGGATGTTGGATCATCTGGGCAATGGTGTCATTGGAGACCTTTCAGGGGGTCTTGGCTGGTCAAACCTGATGTATCTTAATCTGGAACAAATCCATAGCCTCTGGCTTTCTGTGGAAACAAAATCAGAGCTTTCTTTCCAAAGCAACATATCCTTACATCCAAATTTTGAAGTCAGGGTATCTTTAAAATATACATATTGGTTTAACTCAGCTTCCTTTACAATCAAATATCTCTCTGCAGTTAAGAATCCCAAAGACAACACAATGCAGATTCTCTGTGTGATATCCATCTTTACATGGCTTATATTTTATACTACCTTTACTGTCTCTTTAAAGACTTCATTTTTTAAAACTATCTATTTCTTTATATAACTGTATATATTCCTTTTTATCTCTCTTTGAAGCCTACGTACATTTTTACACACCTTTTAAAGCATTTAAAGTCTTGTTCCATCTGAATCTGTCTTATTGTGAACCTGTTACTTTAAACTGCAGCATTCTAAGACTGAAATGGCTCTATGGCTGCTGGCTCCGCCCACCTCAGCTTCCCAACATGGCGGTGATGCATTTACCGTTAGCTCTGGGAGCCTTTGTGGGTCTATGCTTCTATCAAAGCAGCGTGTAGCCCAGAAACCTCTTTTTTTTATTTTGTACTAGCAAAGGCTAAATCCACCATGCAGCTTAATGTGCCACTTGCAGATGCCTCATTCCCGCCATACTGCAGGTCGAGCGCACATGCCATGAACCCGCCATAGTAGCTCAAACACGCAGGATGCGGCTAACTTGAGAGAGACAACTAGGAACTGTTTTTAGCTCCGTTTTAGTATCTTTTTTCTCAGGTTTTAGGTGGAAACTCTTGCCCCACGTTGGGCGCCATTTGTAGCTAGAGTTTTCCTGCCTGTCCCACAGTCAGGACAAATCTCTG
>CABHPR010137145.1:0-49231 GCA_902168415.1 Peromyscus melanophrys | reverse complement strand
CTTGTCCCGCCTATACTTCTTCCTGCCTGACCACTGGCCAATCAGTGCTTTATTTATTGACCAATAAGCAACATTTTTGACATACAGACCATCCCACAGCAAGGGTGATGAGTCTCAGTGCCAGACTTACTTTGCCTTTTTTATTCAGTCCAGGAGATTAGTGTTGAGGATCTTCTCTGGAGCGGCCCTTTCTAGACTCTGCCCCAGAGAAAGCCTGCCAAGTACCTTCCCACTCCCCCACCCCACCCCCTACTCCCATCCCTGAGAGTACTTAAGGTCCTCATGGTTCCCCTCACAGCTTCCTGTTCTCCTTCCTGGAACCGCCTGGGAATGTTTTACTGAGATTAAACCTGGACTTAATAATTTGGCCTGATCTGATTTACTGCATCATTGGAGAGGCTCAATTGCTGTGGGACGGTCTGTAGGTTAAATGTGTTGCTCTGATTGGTTAATAAATAAAACACTGATCGGCCAGTAGCCAGACAGGAAGTATAGGCAGGACAAGGAGAGAAGAGAATTCTGGGAACAAGAAGGCTGAGAGAGAGAGAGAGAGACACTGCCAGTCGCTGCCATGAAAAGTGAGGTGTAAGGTACAAGCCACAAGCCATGTGGCAACTTATAGACTAATAGATATGGGTTAATTTAAGATAGAAGAACTAGATAGCAAGAAGCCTGCCACGGCCATACAGTTTGTAAGCAATATAAGTCTCTGTGTGTTTACTTGGTTGGGTCTAAGCAGCTGTGAGACTGGTAGGTGAGAAAGATTTGTCCGCAGGACTGGAGAAAACTCCAGCTACAGCTCAATATTGGGGTACGGAAACTTTTCAACTAGTTCGTGGAATAGTGTATACACTTAAATTTCCAATTTAAATTAATATTAGGTTACCTTGAGTCCTAGGTGATTCTAGATACTGTCAGGTATACAATCTATGTTAAGCATCATACCAGTAAGGAACCTCTCCATTAATAGTTGTAGTCAAGAAGTCAAAAGTGCATAGCAAAGAAATATTGTTATAAGCTGTAAGAAAAATAATCAGCTCATAAGCAAAGATATGAGAATGGACACATTTCTCTATTCCAGAATTCTAACAGGTTATATAAATAAAAAAAATTAACTATTAAGAATTAAGCTATGCTGTGGTGGTATTGTATTCCCCAAAATATTGTGTACCTTAATAAACTTATCTGGGGTCAGAGATGGAACAGCCACAATATTAAACATAGAGGTTAGGCAGTGGTAGCACACATCTTTAATCCTAGCATTCCAGAGACAGAAATCCCTCTGGATCTCTGTGAGTTCAAGGCCACTTTGGAAATGGCCAGGCGTGATGACCCACGCCTTTAATCCCAGAAAGCGAGCCTTAATCCCAGGGAGTGGTAGTAGAAAGCAGAAAGGTATATAAGGCGTGAGGACCAGAAACTAGAGGCATGTGGCCTGGAGAGGCATGTGGCCTGGAGAAGCATTTGGCCTGGAGAAGCATTTGGCCTGGAGAAGCATTTGGCCTGGTTAAGCATTCAGGCTTCTAGCAGCAGTTCAGCTGAGACCCATTCTGGATGATGGCTCGGGGCATCCAGTCTGAGGAAACAAGACCAGCTGAGGATCCGGCAAGGTGAGGTAGCTGTGGCTTGGTCTGTCTCTCTGACCTTCCAGTGTTCACCCCAATAACTGGCTCAGGTTTGATTTTATTAATAAGAACTTTTAAGACTCATGCTACACTATGCCACATATCTGATAAGTCTAAAAAGGCATATACACATAATATTTAATTCAACATAAATTGAAATACACATTCTGTCCAGCAGCTTCTCAGATTTTCTCTAAATAGACCACTTTGTAGGTCATAAAGCAAGTCTGAATTATGAAAAAATTTAAATACTCTCTTGCATTTTATCTCATCTTGATGCAATAAAAGTAGAAATCAATAGGAAGATACACCGTGCAAATACTTGGAGACGGAACAATATACACCAGAATGACCAATTGGTTGTTGAAGATGTTAAAAAGTTTTTAGAATCAAATGATAATGGGAGAACAATGTTCTAAAACTTTAGAGCTTAACTAAGGCAGATTTACAAGTGAACTTTGTAGCAATGAGCACTCATACTGAAAAGAAAATAAGTCACATAAAAAACTCATGATACAACTCAAGAACTTAGAAAAATGAGAGCATTCCTTCAGAACTCCAAATCAGTAAGCAACAGGAAATAGTAAATTATTAGGGCAGGAATTAATGAAATAGAGACTAAGAAAATACATAGAGATAATCAAACAAAAAGTTGATACTTTGACAATATAAACAAGATTGACAAACCTGTCACCATGCTCACCAAGAGAGACAGCAAATCCAAATAAATAAAACTAGAATCGAAAAGGGAGGGTTACAGCAACTTTTAATTAAATCCAGAGGCGCTTGAGGAGATTCTTGGTAAATTCATATATCAGAAAAAGGACAATATAGAAGAAATGAGCAAATTCCTGCACACACACACACACACACACACACACACACACACACACACACACACAGCTTAATAGAACTAAGTCAAGAAGACATGAACAATTAAACAGATCTATAATAAATAAGATTTCAGTGACAACTAAATTTATGTGACTGCAAAGTCGATACCAATATATTTTAGATTATTTTTTTCCAGCCACATTTAATGCTACTAGCTACAGGAACCATGGTTTGAATCTGTAAAGAGAGCTGTATGTTTCTTCTTTTATTAGTTTCCACAGTTAATCCATGAACTAATAAATTTTGCCCCATCAGAATTATTGATTGAATTCCCACCCCCACCCAGACCTCTTACCGGCACCCCCATCCCCACTCCTGGCTTCTATCCCTTGGCGATTGCAATATGAGGAAATGATTGCTAAGGGAAGCCCAATCTCTTTTGGCTTTGCCTTTCTTCTAGGCTTCTGAAGGTAAGTAAACCTGAACAGTAAACTAGGCTGTGCCTATGGAGTGCCCTTTTTTTGTGTGGTCCTGTGTCTCAGAATTCTTCACACTTCATGAACACAGTGAAGAGGTTGATTCCCTGTAGAGCTGCCTAGGAAGTGACTACAGAACATGGGGACCAAGTGAACTGACATTTAAATAATATAAACTATGAGATTAAGAATCCAATCTGTACAGTGAAAACACAAAACGCATTAAAATAAAATACAGCAAGCAAACAAGAACATACAAAGGCATAATGTCTGCTCTTAGTTTCTCCTATAGATGATTGCCTAATAGTCAGAAAACTAATTTATGTTTAATGTTACACATTACAGCCCTTTCTCATATACTTGCATTATAAGGAATCCCTACATATCTTGTGCATACAATTCTGGGAATGTATTCAATCCAAAGTTAGTTTTTTAAGACTGTTTCTTGTATTATTTCAGTCATTCACTGAAATCTTTCAGTGCATGACTTTGTCACCATAACAACAGGAATACACAGTAGGATGCCGCTGGTGTCCCTGCACAGAGAAAAGCGCATACCACAAATAGCAGAAGCCCTAGGAATCCTGACCCCAAGCCAGCAGGAGGTGACCTAAGAGCAAAGTGCAGCAGAGGTCCAGAGCTATCTGTGAAGTGTGTGACATCAGGTTTAGATTTGTAAGGGAGAATTCCAAGAATAATTGGGCTCTGTGATTCTGTTAAAAAAATCTATGTGGGTTTAAAACAGCTGAGTTTGTCATTGGCAAACATGTAAATTCAGAGGCTACTGAGGCTCTGGAGACAACAGGAACGTGATGTAACCGCATGGACTGCCTTCTCAGGACATGCTTCTATACTGCCCAGTATTCCTATGGCATTGCCTATGCCTGAGCATTTTATAAAAACTATGAAATTAAGATTGGTTCATAAATGTGACCATAATACAATTTGAACTTACTATTTTATATTTATGACATCAGTCACCCAAAGACAGGTTGCCATTGTCAACCTAAATCTTTCCTTTCCCTGGAATGGTAAGACACAATTTCACAGACAACTTGCTATGCAAATTTTCAGAATATAAGATGAGAGAGGAGAAAAAATAGGGAAAAATTAAAAATCAAGCACTTAATTGGAAGAAATGATGATTAGATATTATAAAAGGGAGTGGAGTATTTTCTTAAATTTTCTACAGAAGCTGTGAAAATGTAAATTATTGGTTTTGACTGTTTGGAAAAATCCCTTTGTTGCCAAATTTTGTTAGCAGCATTTCAAGATCACCCTGGTGAGGTTACATCTACTGCTGATTGAGTATGATGCCTTGTAAAGATTGTGTTTGCTTTTAAATTGCAAGGGGAACATTTCTGAATTGTAGGGCATTGTATCTTCCATATTTTTAACTGTATTTTTTTTCTGAAATTGGCAGAAAATGAGCCATTGCTATCACTGTTCAAAGCTGATATTACCTTTATCTCAGTAGGTGTATACTATAATTTTATTTACTAAAAATTAAATTCAAACCATTTGTGCCATCTAAGTGAAAACATTTACATGATACAGATGTTACTTTAATAACCTACAGTAGCTATATTTTTGTGTCAGAATATTAAAGCAATACTATTTCAACTAATCAAAAGCCACACATTTGATTTGTCAACTTCCCTGATGTTTTGGTTGTGAGTATAGACTTTAATGGCTGAACTATATCTCCAGCACATTAATATGTAATTGAACAAATCTCTCTTATTAGGAATTGCAGTCATGGTATGCAGTATTTTTTCTATTTTACAATATCTTATGCTGAAATTAGATTTGCTTTTCAGAAATCTGTGCACTTTTGAAAAAATCATTTTAAGCCATCTTGAACATTCTATAAACTTCCAGATTACTAAAGAAATTTTCTCATTTATGAAATAATCCCAGATGTTTTTCATTTTCATGTTTCATGTACAAACTTGCTCATAAGAAACTAAAATAGAATCGTGTGACTCGTTAGGAAATATTTTCACATATTCTGATGATTGCTCAAAAATAATTGAATAAGGACAACTTAGTTTCTTCAGAAGGAAGACAAATTCTTAAACTGATGAAGCTCTGGAAATTAGACTTTGAAGTAAATCTAAATTCAGTTCTCTTCAAAAGCCGCCATGTTTTCTTCAGGGTAGGATATGCTATGATAGTCCTGTGTGAATACAGAAAACGACTGTTTTGCTTTCTATCACCATTTCTAAGAACGTTAAATCTCCTAATATACATGAGAACATAGATTAGTTTTCCAGTGTTTTAGTGAAAACCTTGGTATTTTGTGGCAAAGAGTCCAGTTAGACTCGGGGTCTGCCTTAGCTTTTCAGATAATAGCAGCACTCCCCATGTAGATTGCATACCAGCTAATCACAGTGAAGACGGAGGCCTGGTATTGCTGAAAGACCAGCCCAAGTAGAGATCTTTGCTCAAGAATGCCTCTCTGTGCTGGCCAAGATAATTCTGTTTGTTTGTTTATTGTCTGAGACTTTTCCTCTCCACCCAGTCCTGTTTCCTCTGATCAAGGGGCTACTTTTCAATAAACGTCTTGCACTTGTAACTCCATTCTAACATCTAATCAGACTTTATTATAACTGTAGACTTTATCAGAAATGCACTTCTGACTTTATTTAGTGAGGTAAGAGAAAAAACTCTAGAACTGAAGCTAGAGCATATGGGTATAAGTTCTATTTCCTATACTTTCTAATGTCATCACTGATGGCATCAATCTCTCTAGTGGCTGGTGCCCTCATTAGTAAAACAGCTGCCATAATATCTAAATGCTCAAAAGGTACTGTGAGACAAAAAGAGGATATGTGTGATTCATATTTTCAGGAAAACTCTATTTCATAGGCTTATTAACACAACTAAATGACCATGAAACTTTATGATCTTAACTCTCACTTTCATGCCATCCAATATTGCTGGTTATTATCATTAAGGTAGTAAAGACATTGACAAATACCTGATTTTCAGATCCACACAAAGCATCAGCATAAAATGGTCTATAAAATATATTTCATTTCTAACATATATGGATATATTCTGATGTCATCACTAATACAAAAAGGTCTAAGCAGGGCTAAGCACTGATAGATCAAACAAGAAAACAATATTTCTGCACTTACATTTGTCAAAATCAGGCAAAGCAAGTTGGAGTTAGAAGAGACCATCACAGCACAAGTTGAAGAAAGAAGGATGAGTACATGTCAACAAGTAAGAGGGTAGAAAGCAGTTAGCCTCCCCAGGGGCCAGGAGTGATTTGTCTTATGAGAGGGTAATGTTTAATCTTAGTGTGAAAAGACAAACACACTCACAAAACTAGTGAAACAATAAGGAAGACAACAGATTCTAGTCATTGAATTTGCATTTTCAAAAACTTATGAGTGCAAAAGAATTAATTTCCTCTGATGCCATACTGATCTTCTTCTTCTTCTTCTTCTTCTTCTTCTTCTTCTTCTTCTTCTTCTTCTTCTTCTTCTTCTTCTTCTTCTTCTTCTTCTTCTTCTTCTTTTTCTCCTCCTCCTCCTCCTCCTCTGTTATAGGATATCTTTCTTTATGCTGTGAATATGTGTTGCTATGATTGGTTGATAAATAAAGCTGTTTGGCCAATGGTGAGGCAGAATAAGTTTAGGTGGGACATTCCAACTAGAGAGAGAGGAAGGAGAAAGGCAGAGCAGAGGAGATGCTGCCAGCTGCCACCAGGAGAAGCAAGATGTAAAGTACCAGTAAGCCACAAGCCACGTAGCAGAGTATAGCTTTATAGAAATGGGTTAATTTAAGATGTAACAGCTAGCTAGCGAGAAGCCTGAGCTATTAGGCCATATAGTTTTGAAAATAATATGAGCCTCTGTGTGTTTATTTGGGTCTGAGCAGCTGCAGGCCTGGGCGGGACCGAAGAAGACTTCATCTATACTCCTCCTCCTCCTTCCCCCTCCTCCTCCTCTTTGTTCTCCTCCTCTTCCTCCTCCTCCTCCTTCTCCTCCTCCTTCCCCTTCCTCCTCCTTCCCCCTCCTCCTCCTCTTTGTTCTCTTCCTTCTCCTCCTCCTTCTTCTTTTTGTTGTTTTTGTTTTACCATTGAGGCAGAATCTCCTTATATAGGCTTGATTGGCCTGGAATTCACTGTGTCGATTAGGCTGTTCTTGAATTTGTGGTGTTCTTTCTTCCTGTACCTCCTGAGTGCTCAGAATGCAGTTTTATGGCACCACCTCTGGCATGCATATATAGACATTTGTAATAATAGTGTACATTGTATTTGTGCAGAGAAAAGAGAGTTGGGTAACTGAGAGATATGAAAGTGAAAGTAGTATACTATGGGATCATGAGAGAGCTTGTATATTACACGGACTGCCTTCAGCTTAGTGGGGAGAAGTAGAGAGTGGTGTTTTCATAAAGAAGAGACAGCGTGTGCTGCTTTTCAATAAAAACATTTTACTCCTACAGCAATTTACACAAGGTATAAAAGAACAGGGTTAAGACATGAGGACTAGCTGGTGATGTGGGCAAAAGTCTGTAATATTAGTACTGAGGAGACTGAAGCAGGAAGGTGGTGAACTTCAGGCCAGTCTGAGCTACATAGTACGATCTTGTCTTAGGGGAAAAGGAGGATGAAGAATAAGACAATGGCTAAGGAATCTATTGATCTTGTGGTACGACTGACAGAGTTCTATGTCCTTCTCCAAAAGTGACAGAAATGGTAAGAATTGGCTGCTGTACAGGACGTAAGATAAAGTGTTATAGTCAGAGAAAAAGAATCCCATGGTAGACTTTCTTTATTAGATAAAGTGATTAGTTAGAAAGAGACAGAATAGAGACAATCACTATTTTTTTTATCTTTATCAGTATAGATTCAAAGGAAATGAGTCTGTGTTGTCCCCAAGATAAAGGAAACATGGGCAAGGCTTATTTCTCCCATTCCGATGAGCATTTCTGAGCTTTAGTCTAGGTTGGGCCTCTGATGAGATTTTGAAACGAAATACATGTAAGTGCTAATGTAAGCCATGTGAGTCTTTTCATTAGTCTGGGAAGAGAGCACAAGGACAAGAAGTGGATTTGATTGCTATTACAAAAGAGGAAAGAAAAAACCCTAATTATGACAAGAAACAATCTTGTTTTACTTCGCAAAGCAAGACTTTGCAAGTTCACATCTGCCTGTTCTCTGAATCTGTAAGTTCCATTATATGTGTGGAAGAATACATTTTTGTTTAATAATATATGTCTTTGAATTTCTTATTTTCCTCTACTGTGAGTTTTGATATAAACAATAAACTTAAAAACTTGTTTTCCTCCAGTCTAAGGTAGTAAGCTGTGGTTTAAAAGACTTTACTTCAAGCTAAGAAATACTTGTCTGACTATACCATTATCTTTGAACTTTGGGTCCAAAACCATTAATAACTCTACCTTTGTCTCTTACTCCTGATAAAGGACAACCGTTCTTGTACCCAATGAGCACACAAATGTCTCCTAGATAATGTATGCCTCTACCTTGCCCTTGGTTCTTTAATAAAGATCAAAATAGAAAATACATGATTGTTTTTCTATTTAAACATCAAACTTCTATATTGCAGGAAGTCAATATTATATATAAAGCAACTAAAGTACCACTACCAGTGCTAACAAGACTTTCTCTTCTGCTTAAACTAATTAAGCTGTACCCAGAAGAGCCTGTGATGATTAATTGCCTTTACTTTGCTACAAAACATGACATGGTCAACTGTATTATGACTTATAATTAATTTCCCTAAATAAGACATGCAAATGGCCAACAGACATGTGAAAAGATGGCCAGAATCTCCCATCATCAGGAAAATGCACAACAAAACTTTAAAAATGGTTTCACCTCATACTTATTAAGTTGGCTTTTGCTAAAACTAACAGTAATGTGGAGCATTCCTTTACACTGTGTGAATATATGTCACTATCATTGATTTAATAAAGAAGCAGACTGACCAATAGATGGACAGGATAAAATTAGGTGGGAGAGCTAAACTGAGAATCTTGGGAAGAAGAAGGGTGGAGTCAGGAGTTGTAAGCAGATGCAGAGAGAAGCAAGATAGGCATGCCTTACTGAGAAAAGGTACCAAGTCATGTGACAAAGCATAAATAAGAAATATAGGTTAAATTTAAATGCACAAGTTAACTAGTAACAAGCCTGAGCTATTGGCCAGGCATTTATAATTAATATTGAGTTAATTGAGTCTTCATGTTGATTATTTGGGAACTGGCAAGCAGAAAGTAACAAGTGTTGGTAAGGTTGTGGAGAAACCAGAACTCTTTCACATTGCTGGTGAGTGTTGTGTCAACAAATGTCCACTCACCTGTGATTGAGAACCAATGACAAATCCAAGTAATGGTACCACCAAAATCCAACTTGGTAAACCAGTGAGTTTTACTATGGCTACTTACTGAAATAAGAGTGAGGGGTAACTTAGAGGAGCAGAAATGACTGAAAGACAGCTGTGTCACAAAAACCCACCCCAGAATGAGTGTCAGTTCACAAAAGCTTGAGACTTGGAGCACACTGCCCAGCTGGCAGGAAGCTCAGTAAGTTGGAAAGTGTCCTCTCAGATAGTTCAATTGGTCTGAGCATCTTCTAGTCAATTTAGCTGGTTTCTATTTGTCTGGGAGTCTTTGCAGTAGCTTGGCTGATCCAAGAGTCTCTCTGAAGTCAATGCTGCATATTTATGCTAGTAGAGGTGAGAGCCTAGTGAGGCTGCCAGGTTTAAGGACTTCCTGAAGCCATTGTGTTGTTTACTTCCTGAACTTGATGAGCTTCTGTGTATGGTGGAATGTTTCACCTCCCCTTAGAACATCACTCGCGCCGGGCGTTGGTGGCGCACGCCTTTAATCCCAGCACTCGGGAGGCAGAGGCAGGCGGATCTCTGTGAGTTCGAGGCCAGCCTGGGCTACCAAGTGAGCTCCAGGAAAGGCGCAAAGCTACACAGAGAAACCCTGTCTCGAAAAAACCAAAAAAAAAAAAAAAAAAGAACATCGCTCGCTTCACCTACCTATATATACCCCGTGTCTCAGTAAGCTTCTCTCTTGGAATGGCCTGCTGTTTTAACATTCTTTCTTAAAAGAACCTTATTGTTTTACCTTCTTTTTAGCACCCTGTGTCTTAAGAAGTGTGCCTTCAAAAAGGGAATTTTTACTCTCAAAGGGAACTGCTGCACAAGATTAGGAATGTGGAAATGTAGGCATTTACTTTGGACAATAATACAGCAGGTCCTCAAAAAGGTAAAGCAGAGGGCCCTGCTGTCCGTCAAACTACTAAGTATTTGTCAGAAAGAATTGGAATTAGAACTTCACAGGTGCTCTCACTCCCACGTTTATTGCAGTGCCATTCATACGAATCAAATGATGGAAAGAACTCAGGTGCCGTTTAGAGAGTGAAGACATGGAGTATCTCCCCTCTGAATGTTGTGTGGCTTTTACTGGGGGGCATGAGCAAATGTCTATTTACTCTAGGTAGGTCATCAATGACAAGCCAAACAAATGATTCTAATCCCAAAGGTACAAGGAGAAAGACCACTGACCATTATCATCATGGCGAAATTACTAAAGCAAGCAATTAATTAAAGCAAACTTTTTTATTCATATATATGAGCTGCTTCCCCCTAAGGCAGGGATTGAGAAGTCAGCATTAGATGTGAGGGGAAGACATGGCTTTTGTAGCCTAAAGATAGGGGCATTCCAAATGAGGGATTTGGTGGGCAAAATAGACAGGGTTACAGGAGCAGAAGATAACAAGGTAGTTATAACAAGGTAGCCATAACAATACTTTTGGAACAAATGAAGGGTTGCAAGATGGTTATAACAACTTTTTAAAACAAAGACATGGTTGCCGTTTCCTGGAATAGGTAATACAGGACCATTTGTAGTTGAGGTGAGGCATAGCCCAATCCTTCAAAATCAGAGGATTAGTAATGAATAAGAATAAGCCTAGTTTGTCATTACTATAAGATGGCTTTTAAGTCTAAGATGGAGGCAGGCTGGTTCATCACTAACCCTTGTAAATCAGTGATTTTACTTAGGCTATTTACAGGAATACCGGTGATGAGTTGGTTTCAGAATAGGTAGCTGAAGTGAAAGAAATAAAGGTGTTTTGGAGAATGGGAGGGATGCTTTGGGATTTATCAAATTCAAATTCTCATGATCTCTTAAACTTGGCCCATGTCAACTAAATAAAATAATATGAACAAGAAAATAATGCGTGAACTCACTCATGTCTAACTTTCAAGTTCCTCAAGGAAGCATTCTGATCTTGTCTTACACAGTTTATTCAGTGTGATGAAAATAGTTATACCAGATAACATATCTTCTAATATTTATTTTTTAATTTCAACCTCTTCACAATGCACATCATCATAAAATTTCAAATTAGTCTCTTTCAGTATCCGAGTGATTTGTTTTTCTTCAGAAAGACCCCACATCTATGGCTCATGAGTAAGGACGCTGCTGCATGGGGATCTTCAGGCAGCAGTCATGCTCTCAGGGTCTGCTTTAAGTGTCCATCAGCTGTGAAAACTGAAGGCCAGATATTTAGGGAATGTCTTCCAGTTTTGAGGAAAAACTTTCTAAATGGCTTATAATGATACATTTGTAAAAGACTATCTGAACATTTAATAAATACTATGTATAAAGCTAAACTTTTAAAAATCATATCAAGATTGGCCATTGAGAACTGATTCAAAATATCAACTAGTGAAAAAAAATAAGCAAAGTAAGTGAAGCGTTTAAATAGTTGTTTCTTATCTTTAACTTCTTAAAGGTTGAATAAAAACACTCTTTTTAAAGTTTGAAAAAACAAAACAAAACTCAACTCTTTCTGACTCTGTCTGTACCCTGAGTGAAAGAGTTGATGTCATGCTCAGTGGTGGGAAGCACTGAACCACCAACCATCAATGCAGAAGAATAAATGTCTGGGCTGAAAGAAAGAGAATTAATAGCAATGACAGCCAGACAGTATGGAATCAATTTCTACCTGGCAATAAAACTGAAAGGGTAGTGTTTCTTTTGTGAAATATTTTCCACATTGGTTTCAGCAATTTCTGTATCATTAGTAACATCTGTGACAGAAAGACAGAGAAAAGAAAATCAATTATAGTGGGAGGGGAGAAAGAGACCAGTGCAGTAGAAACAGAAAAAGAAAGCTTTGGCTAATACCACTTCTTCATCTCCAGCTTTCCCATCCTTGTTTTCCAGTAATGTGAAATCACGAAGGAAGGAAGCTGGGGTAGCCTTAAGGACAGCAACATTTCCACTGTCTGTGCACACAACTACAGACCAGAGGATTAATTGGAAATTTACTTCTTTGATAGGATGAGGAGGGTAGACAACTTTTCCTGATGGTTACAGAAGGTTAATTGAAACTCTTTCTTGTTTGGCAGGCTCTCCATGAAAGTAGGCATGTTTAGAAATTACCTCGTGTCCATTGGACATAAATTAAGTTTGCATTGTAACATTTCTATGAAGATAATGTTTTTACATGTTATCTGGTTTATTTAGGCAAATCATCATAATCCTTCATGGAAAACAAATGTAATGAATTATTATATAAGTGTAGGGTTGTTTTCCTCCCAAGTTGTGTTGTATCTTACCCTACACACTATGAGCTGCTATTTTGGTGTAGTTGTGGCATGAAGAGAGAATTTCTGGTCACCTGACTGACAAGTGCTTTTGGCCAAGCCTACATGCTGGATGTTTTCTGAAAATATTATTACAACTGTAACTTTTCAAGGTATCAGCACTAATGTTTTACAGAAGCATGGATTTCTCAGAGGATTTCTGTGAAATCCTAATAAAAACTTTGTTTATCTACCACGATTTTGTTCTTAATGTGTATCAGGCACAGTGCTCATTGTAGAGCCAAAAGTTAAATGGAGATGTTGTAATAAAGAACCCAAATATCCAAAATAAGTTTCAGTGCCTGGCAAAGGGGGAAACATATACCAAAGAATTGCTAAACAATTGCGATATATATATGTGTATATATATATATATATATACATATATATATATATGTATATATATATATATGCTTTTACCATTGACTAAAGATAAAAACAAAATTGCATAGTAATAGTATGGATGTGCTCCTCACCTTCTATGTAAAAGAAAAATATTGACTGACTATCTGATACTGTATGACATAGAATATCAGTAAAGTTTCTTGGAATTCTTGATATTTTAATTTTATAATAGTTAATGCTAAGAATGGCATTCTGTGTAAATATGTATTACACATTGGCAGATACTTAGAACCATTTAAGAGACTTTTGTAAATTCTCTGATAATCCACAACCAAAATCTACCTACAATATCTTTTTATGAAACACAAACATCAATTAAAATTTTAATTTATTTTATGGATTTGGGTGTTCTGCTTGCAAGTATATCTGTGTACCTCTTACATGTCTGGTGCCCGTGGAGCCAGAGAAAGCACAAGGCATTGGATCCCCTCGAACTGGCATTACTAAAGTCTGTGAGCCACCATAGGTGCTGGAAATCAAACCTGAGGCCTCTGGAATTGTTACCAGTACTCATACCCACTAAACTCTCTCTCTTCTGGCCCTCCAACATTCATTTTTAGAATCAAATATTGTTGCATAGTACAACCCAGGGATATACTAATTTGATATTTTAGGAAGAACCATAGGAAAATATTGGGGTTTTCCCCCATAATTAAACCACAGACTTTGTATGCGTTGTAAACTCTGTAATCCATAGCACATAGTAATTTCAAAACAGAGCTGAGATGCATTCAGGTGGCGTTTACTGGTGTGGTGTGACTTGATGGTGTACATGGTGCAGCACAGACAGATGCTTCTGGAAACAGCACTATGTCCTTGATTTCAAGTTGATTTTTGACCACTTGTATGTTAAGAAACCTTTTATTCTTTACAACTTTTGGCTGACCTGGCATGAGTGAGTTTATAATTCTTGTATCTACTACAAAGTCTATTACGGGCTCAAAAATAATCATGTCTGTTGACTACTCAACCTATGTCAAAAATGGAGAAAACATTACTGATTATTATCTTAATCAGACTTTCTAACTTTGTTATTCACTGTGAACTCTTCATTACTTTTGTTTTACACATATTCATTTCATGTGACACAGTGTTCTTCGATGGACACTCTGATCCAGTCTTGAAATTAGTATTCACCTCAGTCAGGTAAATTTTTCTTTTTTTTTAACATAGGTTAGAAAAACTTCCAAATGTTTTCCTTTGGCATGTTCCATTTATTTATTTTATGTTTTATTTATCTTTATTTGGGCAGGTGTTGTTGTTTTCTTA
Source organism: Peromyscus melanophrys (assembly GCA_902168415.1). Taxonomy (NCBI): domain Eukaryota; kingdom Metazoa; phylum Chordata; class Mammalia; order Rodentia; family Cricetidae; genus Peromyscus; species Peromyscus melanophrys. The sequence continues at coordinate 34,978 of CABHPR010137145.1, read as the reverse complement.
TTCATTACAAGGCAAGGTCTCACTGTGTAACCAAGGTTGAATTTGACTGCTCTCTGTAGCTCAGACTGGCCTCACACTCATGATCTTCATGCCTCAGCCCTTAAAACTTGAATTACAGGCACATTATGTATGCCTAGTGAAAATTTTAGTTCAAGATGTATCACACATTAGAAAGATGCAGATTGAACCCACTTATGACATTCAATAAATACTCATTAACTTGCCTAACAGTGAAAGAAGGTATTGCTGAATTATATTCAGATGTGAATTTAGTCATGGGCTGTATGTCTATCACACTCAGATTCAGAAGCATGGCACATATGCTTCATAAATTTACATCTACGTAATTCCTTGATTTTGCAAACATATGTTTTGATATTTAATAGAGTTTTTATCCAAAATGTATGTATGTATGTATGTATGTATGTATGTATGTATGTATGTATGTATCTATCTATCTATCTATCTATCTATCTATCTATCTATCTATCTATCTATCTATCTATCTGTCTATCTATCTATTTATCTATCTATCTATCTATCTATCTATCTATCTATCTATCTATCTATCTCTTTTATGTTTTTCTTATTTGTATTTACTGCCACTGCTAAAAAGGTGGTGGGACCTGGAAAAATGGAGCCTATAAATGAGGTGGACTAAAGTCTCATGCAATACCAACTTTATTCAGAGCATCTGACTATTTATACTCTGAGGGTTAAGAAGAGGCACATGGGCTAAGTGTACAATCACAAGGGTAAGTTGCATGTGGCAAAAACATGTTTTTCCATAAGGCATATAAATAAATAACAATAGCCAGTTGTAATGAATAATCTGAAGTAAACTCATTCCTATTTGCTACACCTGGAAGAGGCATGAAAACACATTCTAAGAACAAGTCCATGTTTTGAAGAAACTGAGGTCACAAGACTCTTGTTTTATTTTCCGGGAGTTTTTTTTATAAGCATGCAGAATTCCCCTGACATGACTCCACTCTTGGATTGTGTTCCAACATCTCCCCGTTTTTTATTTTTTTTAATGCAGGATATCCAGAGTGTATTGAGATGTAGATAATCTAATTGCCATTTGATGCATGGGTATCCTGTAAGCAAGCAAATTATAAACATAATGAATAATATTAGAATAGTGAAAGCATTATGTGTAATACTCTGCCACCAACAAGAGGGATCCTAACGATGTCCAGTACTATTGGTTACATTATTATATTGGTGAGAAAAACATAGAGAATAGCTCAAAAAGAGACCCATATGATTAGTAGTTCTGGTATCATATAGAATATAAGACCATATTTGCCTTTAATAGGAACACAAATGTTATGATGGCCTACGCAAATAGAAAGTGATTAAAATAAACACAACCCCTTCTTCAGATGAATGAATGAGCCTATTACAGCCCCAAGGTGCAGGCATAAACACAGAGTAATTAGTAATGATAACAAGAGTTGGATCAATCCAATCTACAAGTTGAAGCAAAGGAGGATAAGGAACCTCCCAATACACATGCTCAGAGGCACTCTCCTCAGAGGCCTGGTCAAAAAGAGCTAGAGAATACCTTCTCCCTTGGTGTGTAGGGCCTTAACTTGGACCCAGGTAGGCAAACTTGACTTCTGATGATCTGGTCAATATCTCCTTTTGTCCTTTAGCTTGAGGTTTGCTATCTTTCTGGTGGCTTCCACAGTCTACTCACCCTCCGTCATTATCCTTGATGGCCTGGGGCTGGAGGACCTGAAGAGGAATCCACCAAGTTTCAGTGGATCCATCTGTAATGACAGATAGATGTATACCCCTTCCCAAATTACTTCAGGAGAAGTAAAAGCAGGGCAGGTTAATACCTCAGCTTGATTATTTCCTACTGCAATAAAAAATGGAGGTTAGAGTGTGTATGAATACAATACTATTTCTGGAAATAATCATACAACCTATGACAGAATCTGAACCAATATTTAAGGATTTATAAATTAACTGTAATAGATGAATCAAAACAGCCATCTCCACCTATTGGGCTGAGGAAAAAAGAAATATTAAAAGACTGATAAATATTTGGACCATGAATCCCTAATATACTATTAGATTAACCATCAATAAGATAAGTATCTTCCTGAGGAATAGAAGAAGGTTGGACAATTTTTGTAATCACAAATTCAGTTTGTATGAGAAAATTCCATTTATCAGCTGAAAAATGATTGCCTATCTTCCCATGGTAATCTACAGATAAAATTTGAAAATTCATATTGTTCTGTAATGTTCTTAAAATGATTATTAGTTAAATGTAATAAAATATGCAAGAATCAAATACATTTAATTGTTGACATCAGGTCCTCCTCTGATTTACTAATTAAGCAAGAAGAATAAACTAAGTAATTAATATTTTATGGCCCTTATAGTGTAAATAAATCCATTCCAAAAGTTTATCCTCTTGTGCTATAATACTTACAGAAGACAATTTAGTGGGGAATGTAGGTTTAAAGGCAGTGAAGGATCCACATGATATGCAAATGCTTCTTTTATTCTGGATTCAAATAACTATAGTTCTTTCTTTCTTTTTGTCTCTTGAAATAATACAAAGACTATCCAACACTGACTTTCCTTCTAGAGTTTTAAATAGAATGATTAGTGCATAATTATGTATTCCTAAAGTAGGTCATAGCCAGTTAATAGTCCCTAATAATTTCCGAAAGTTAAGTGTTTTTTAATTGTCTTGTCTAATGGACATATTTTGGGGTTTAACAGTTTTTCTAGTAATTTGTTGTCCCAAATATCCCACAGTGTCTGATCTTTGTACCTTCTCAGGTGCAAAAATAAGCCCAAATGTAGCTTATGTTGTACCTGAGTCATGTCATATATAGATTGTAGCTCTTCCTCTTTGGAGGTGGCTAACAGGATATCATTCATATAATGAATCATATAAACCTGAGGGAAGGCTTTCTTCACAGGCGCTAAAGCCTTTCCTATGTAGTATTGACACATAGTAGGGATGTTTTTCATGCCTTGAGGTAAAACAATCTGTTGATAACAGAGCTGAGGTTCTTTATGATTGAGTGAGGGAACAAAAATGGTGAAACACGTCTTACCATCAAGATGAATATGTAAATTCAAAAAAGAATACATAAAGCATTCTTTTAAGTCCAAAATAATCAAAGGCCAATCTTTGGGAATAGTTGTATGCATAGGTATACCAGATTGTAAAGCTCCCATTGACCACATGGTGGCATTAACATTCTGTAAGTCAATCAACAATCACCATTTACTAGATTTCTTTTTAATTACAAACACGGGAGGATTCCAGGGAGGGAAAAAAAAGAGTTATATGTTCTCCTACTCCAACTGCTTTTGTCTAGGTGAAGAGCCTGTAACTTTGCTTTAGAAATGGACCGTTGGTGCATATTTTCAACGACCTCTATAAAAAAACTCACTCCATGTTTATGATTTTGTCCTTGTGGGAACATAGGTTCAATAATCCCTTGCAACTCTTTTCATAGTCCTTTTCCATTTTGATATCCCTGCTCTTGTGAAAAGCAGGTAGCATTAGCGGTAGGAATATAGACCTCTGCATTAGTTTGCTGTAGAAAGTCTCTTCTACAAAGATGATCCCAGACATGAATAACGTGAGACCCTGGAACTGTCATTATGCCTTCTGGATGTATGCAGTGTAATTTTGTAGTACTTTGTTTAATCTCCTTGGAGCTCATTGTTCCCAGTACTATCAGGGTTGAATTTACCGCCAGGTGATGAGGGTGGCCATTCTTCTATAGTTTTAATAAAGGCATCAACTCCAGAATTAATCAATCCTCTAAAAGTTTTTCCTTTCCTTTTTAAACCCAATAGTGGTTGATCATTTTATTTCAATTAAGGACTTGAAGCTACAGTTTTATCTTCACTACCAAATGCTCCCTCATGAAGTGCATTTTTCCATGAAGGGGCTACATGAGGCGATAATAGTAACTGAGCACTTTTTCTCCTATTTTAAATTGCCAGCCACTGGGCACTGTGATCATGACCACAGTTTCCCCTGTGTAGTCTTCATCAGTGACTCCTGTGGTGATATATTGTGCACCCCAATAAACTTATCTGAGGGGTCAGAGAACAGAACAGTCACTATATTAAACATAGAGGTTAGGCAGTGGTAGCACACACCTTTAATCCTAGCATTCTGGAAGCAGAGATCCATCCGGATCTCTGTCAGTTCAAGGACACACTGCAAACAGCCAGGCATGGTGACACACACCTTTAATCCCAGGACTTAAGATCTTATGTCTTGCTTGGGAAAGACACATACCTTTAATTCCAGGAAGTGATGATAGGAAGTAGAAAGGTATATAAGATGTGAAAACCAGGAACTAGAGGCTTTTTAGTCTTTTTAAGCTTTTAGGCTTTTAGCAGCAATTCAGCTGAGATCCATTCGGATGAGGACTCAGAGGCTTCCAGTCTGAGGAAACAATATCAGCTGAGGAATTAGTGAGGTGAGGTTAGCTGTGGCTTGTTCTGTCTCTCTGATCTTTCAGTATTCACCCCAATACCTGGCTCCGGGTTTGTTTTTATGAGTAAGATCTTTTAAGATCAGTGCTATAGACTCCTGTATGAACTATGATTCTCTTCATGGATAAACTGCTGTGACCCAATAAAAGTCCAACTATTCCAGGGAATACAGGTCCTGTGTGTAACTTAAAAGGACATTGGAGATGGGAAATGGCAATATCTTTGGGTCAAGGAATATCCATAGCAGCACTTCCTTGAGCAGCAGCTTGTAACAAAAGAATAGATTGGTTATAATCTGAAGCTGGCACAAATGTTAATTAATTTTGGCTTTAAACCCTCTAACTTTGCAGGTGCTGAGAGGGGCCCCTTAATTTATTTCCCTGTTGTTGACTGGTATTGTTATTGTTACTAGACAATGTGTTGCTGTCCTTATCAAATTTAGATCTGCATTAGCCCAATGTTTCCCTTTCTTGCATTTAGGGCATAAACTGGGAGTTCATGGATTATGAGCATCCATCTGTTGTAAGGGCAATTTACATCGTTTATTTAAGTGACTAGGTCAGCAGCAGTTGAAACATTTTGCTGACGTCTTTGAAAGTGTAGACTTCTAAAGCAACATGTTTTGTGCTATGTTTGTAAGTTCCCATTTTTCTACATAACTTCAGAAAGCCCATAACACTTCCTAACTCCCTCTGAGGTCTAATTATTCCTTGGCAATCTTCACTGGCCTTATCAAAAGCCAGCTGTTTTAGTAATAACTCTTGATTTTGTTCCCCTTTTACTTATTTCTCAATAGCGTCTTTGGATCTCCCTGTGAAATCAGCATAAGGCAAAGAGGGAACTTGTATAATTTTTATATAACTACACCCAAAGTTAGATCCAGTTTCATCCAAGAGGCCATAGCTCTATCCCTAACATGTGTGGGAGGGCTGCAGGAGGTATGTTATTCAATGATAATCTTCTGCTACCCATATACCAGTCCCTGTCAGCATTTCATATGTGATATTTCCAGGATTACTTCTTAGTTGTCAAACTTTTTCATGGCTTCATCTGCAAGCCACATTTGCCACGGAAGCAACTGGGAAGGGTTAAGAACCATTTTAGCAATTATCTGAAAATTATATGTTAACCATTGTGTACTGTGGCTCCAACCAAAAAGATACTCATAACAATATGGAACAGTAGATCCATAGGAAGCAAAGGCCTTTAAAAAATCTTTCATCATATCCATTTCTCATCTCTGATAAACATTTTAATTTTTCCAAAATTAAACTGGAAATACTAAGTGCAGCTCATGAGGCTGGGGAGGGATTAGTGAATGAATTCCATTTCCCTGCTGTGCCCTAGCTTACCTAGGTTCTAAATTTAGCCTTTTCATAGGCTTTCCTAAATCTTCATCAGGAAGTGGATACAATTCAAGATTAGATGTGCTATCAAACTCCTCACCCCATGCTTCAGGGTCATTTTCAGGCAATGGAGGATACATACCTAAAAGAGGCTCGTGTAAGGGAGCTGAGGGAGTGGCCCCTGGCACAGTTATTGGTGCTGCTGATTTTGATTTTTGCCTGTACAGGAAAAATTTCTTTTTTGTCTCTTTTACCAATTTTAAGGTTGGATTATCTAGTTTACACTCATTTGCGGAATTATTCCTCTCTTCCTAATGATTGATATCTTCCTTATCTTCTAATAACAGTTCGAATCAATGCCCAAGTGACCCAAAGTTGAACAATGATCTTTCCCCCTTTGTTTATATGCCTTTTCAATATTCTTTCAGACTGGATGCCATACTTGTTCATCTAAAGTTCTTTTTTTAAAGCAGGGATTATAATCATAACCAACTTGCAAGCCATCTAGTAGCTGTGATTTTGATACCTGTGGTCCTTCTTTCTTTAAGAAATGATGCACAAGCTCGATATGGCAAAGGCAAAGTCTTCCTTGGTTTCTGCACCATTGTTCTCTCATCTCCCCACTCTCTTATCTCGTAGTAGGCTGGATTAACATGCCTGATTTGTTTACCACACTAAGGGCAGTGGGACCTGGGAGAATGGAGCTGATAAATAAGGTGAACTAAAGCCTCATGCAAAAACCAACTTTATTTAGAGCACCCAACAATTAATACTCTGGAGGTTAACGAGAACCACAGGAGTAAAGTGTACAATCACAGGCCAAGCCACATATAGTGGACAAGATGCATGTGACAAAAACATGTTTTTCCATAAAGGCATATAAACAAATAACAATAGCCAGTTGCAACAAATTATCTGAGGTAAACTCATTCCCATCCACTATGCCCGAGAGGGACATGGGAGCACATTCCAAGAACAATTCTGTTTTGTTTGAAAAAAACTGAGGTCACAAGTTTTTTGGACCATATTCTGACATTTTACTTTTAAAATTCTGGAGCATCATGATACCTTTCTGAAATTTACATGGTGTTGGCTAATTTACAAAAGACAATGTCAGCTTGCCAGACCTGTGGTACATGCAACAGATAAAACTGGTGAAAGTGGTTCTGTAGGGAGCTTTTTCACCTCATCATTTATATATGCTGTGCTTGAGAAAAAAATGCTACATAACCACAGTGTTTGAGACTTACAGTTAAGGAAAGAAATAGCCAAAAGTAACAATCTGAATAGTTTCGGACTCTGCATTTTGTGCTGAGCAAACTTAAGTTCCCTGCAAATTCCCATCTTACTACACAGGAAACTCAGGGCAACCACACATCATACAGAGGCAGCATGGTTCACAGTCTGGGTTCTACAGACAGACATCTCCAGGTGCAATGAATCTTAATTCACCCACTTATTTGTTTTTTTTAAAAGAAAATTTATTATTCATTTTACATACCAATCACATACCAATACATATCAATCCCCCTCTTCCCTCCTCCCACCCCTCCAGCCTTTCCCCACCCTCCCATCCCCATTCCTTCTTACAAGAAGGTAAGGTAAGGCCTCCCATGGGGAGTCAGCAGAGCCTGGTACATTCAGTTGAGGCAGGTCCAAGCCCCTCCCTCTTCCTCAAGGCTGTGTGAGGTGTCCCACCATAGGTAGTAGGCTCCAAAAAGCCACCTCATGCACCAGAGATGGATCCTGATCCTACTGCTAGGGGCCCCTTAAGCAGATCAAGCTATACAACTGTCTTACTTATGCAGAGGGCCTAGTCCAGTCTCATGGAGGCTCCATAGGTGTTGGTCTAGAAAATATCATCCTGAGTGAGATAACCCAGATTCAGAAGGACAAATATGGTATGTATTCACTCATAAGTGGATACTAGATGTAGAGCAAAGGATAGCCAGACTACAACCCATAGTTCCACAGAACCTAGATAACAAGGAGAACCCTAAGAGGGACACATGGATTGCTCTGGGAAGGGGAAATAGATGAGATCTCTTGAGTAAACTGGAGATGGGGGGGGCAATGGAGGGTAGGGAGTGAGCAATGAAAACAAAAGGGAATGGGATGGTCGAGTTGGAACAGGGATGGAGAGGGAGAGCAATGAAAGAGATACCATGATAGAGGGAGACATCATGGGGATAGAGAGAAACCGAGTGCTATGGAAGTTCCCAGGAGTCCACAAGGATGACCCCAGCTTAGACTACTAGCAATAGTGGAGAGGGGGTCTGAAATGGTTTACCCCAATAATCAGACTGATGAATACCCTAACTGTCATCATAGAGCCTTCATTCAGTAACTGATGGAAGCAGATGCAGAGATCCACAGCCAAACACAAAGCTGAGCTCCAAGAGTCCAGTTGAAGAGAGAGAAGAGGGATTCTATGAGCAAGGGGCATCAAGATCACGATGGGAAAACCTACAGAGACAACCAAACCAAACACTGGGAATTGACCACTTATTTGAAAGAAATAGACAATCTATTTATTCAATGCTAAGTACCCACATAGGAGAACACAAAAGATTGCTATTTGGATTGGATTAAAGGTGATCAGGTATGCAAATGTTTTCACAGTATCTGTAATATGGGTAGCTCTCAGTAAACATTAGTTATGAAGTTATTGGTGTGAAGTGTTCAGTAAATCAGCAGTTAAAGATATGCTAGTTATTTTTCTTAAATTTTGCTCTTTAGTGTCCTCCTATAATTCCTAACAAAAAAGAATAATTTCTAATAAAAATAAAAGTTTTAATGACTTCCTGAAAATCATAATGCATTCTTAACAAATACTTTCTTTGGGCGATTGACACAGATCCATGGAAATCACCACAAGCAGCAGTAGAGTGCATAATTCTCAAGGCGACCTTCTAAACTTACATTCTTAATATTCCTAATTATAAAGTATTCTTTTGTTTCTATGAATATGGTCAATGAAGCTATTGTCTTTGTAATATAGTTGTTAATTTTGTAAAATATTTTCCAAATTCTCTTACAGTCCATAATGAAAAAGATCTCTGTCTCCTTTGATGAGTTTGAAGTCAGGGCTCCTTGCCAGGGACACAAAACAGAACGCCACTGACCTTAGCAGCATGCAGCCCGTTACTTGAGGAGGACGATAAAAGGATAGAAGTCTGACTGAAGAAAAAGTGCTAAACGCCGTTCTACACAATAATGGCAACTCAATCTGATCTTGCAACTTAGAGAGTCTAAGCGGGACAAGGGCGGCCCTGCTGAAGAATGGAGTTAGTTAGTAATGTGCTGTTTGAAGAAAACAGTAGTCTGCCTCTCCAGCAGCTCCTTCTGAAATTCCAGCAAAGCCACGTGAAATGAGAGAGACAATTGCTTATTGTACCTTAATGTGATTCAAGCTGAACTGTCTCACATGGAAAATACATAGTCACTCTTGTCTTTTGAAATGTACTTCTGAATTTATTTTATTAACTTATGTAGTTTTTGGTGTGTGTGTGTGTGTGTGTGTGTGTGTGTGTGTGTGTGTGTGTGTGTTCAACGTGCATATGCTATGGCACACATGTAGACGTTAGAAGGAATCTTTCAGAAATATGCCCCTTCTTTATATGATGTGGGTTCTGGGCATCAAACCCAGATGTTCAGGCTCGGTAGCAAGCTCCTTTACATACCAACTTAATTTTCTGACCCTACTTTTGAAATCTGAATGATTCTTTTCTATCCACAGATAAGATAGTTTGCTATATGCTTGTTTTATTTGTGTTATAAAAACATACCTATGCCTGAAATACATATTCATCTGACAATTATCATAGTTGCATTATATACTTTAACAATAATATATAATATACTATTATTTTATTATGTAGGTATCACTTCTATAATTTAATTGCTCCAAATACTGGAATGAGATTTTAAAATCCATGTATACTATGTTACAGTCACAAGTTACATAGTTAAGATATGGCCAAATATTTCAAAATAGGTCACAACATCTTCTCACTAAGTTAAGCCTTTGTAAAAGATAATTTAGCTACTCTAAAAAACACTAAGAGATCTAGTTTCTTTTCTTTTTATTTTGTTAAAAGTTATCAGCTAACCTTTAAGAAAAGTTGTTATGCTACCAGAATATAATTCAATTAAATGCAAAACCATTAACTTAATGGAATGTGATTTTGATAAAATGTTGATATACTTCAGCATGAAAGGGAATTAAATAAACAACCCTAAATAAGACAAAGAGGTCAGAATTAAAAAAACAACAAAAGTATGCCACTGTGGTATTGAAAGAAATTCACAATCTGTTTCTTACTTTGATCACAATCTGGAAAAAGAGAAAGTGGAATACGACATGAGAGTGGCAAAGAAACACTCTTGCGCATGCATCCAGTCTCCACTTCACGGAACTGACTGACAAAATGCAGCAGCTAAGATCTGCACTGGGAGATGCAGCACTGTGAGACACAGAGCCTACCCCCTCCCTTCTGCTTTTATCTGCATGGTCATTTCCACCTTGCAATTACAAAGTCCTTTACATCCTTGATTTCATTTCTATCTATTTTCCTGCATGATTAAATTTTGACTTATTTGGAAATAACTCAACTGTTTTTCAATTTTTCATTGAAAACACATAAACACTGTCACATATACCTTTACTCATAAGGCATTTGAATATGCATAACAAAATTCACAAAAAATAATCTAGATAATCAAAGAGGGATTGACAAAAATGTCGAGTTTTCATAGACATTACATAGACTCTTTGAAGTCTTTTGAACAAAAATCATACCAGAAATTTTCAAAAGATACTTTCAGATTTCCTCTTTCTACTATAATAATCATATTTCCTCTTAATTTATCTCATTCTTTGTCTTCATTTCTCTTATCCTAATCTTTTCTTTCATTCAAGTTTGGATTTATTTCTTAGACAGAGACAGAAGCCATTCTTCTATTGATTGTAGACACTCTCTGCTCTCAATGTTTTGCTTCTGGACCAGTCAGCTATTTAAACTATAATGCTCTATAATAACTTTGAAGTGTCCTTTAATTAAAGCATTGAAATATGCATTGCCCATCATGGGGCTCAGAGTCAGTGACAGTTTAGTCCTTGTTGGCCTTGCTGTGTCCTTCTGTACAGATCGAGACTCTTATCTGAGGTTACAAAGGGTTTTATTTTTCATGGGTATTAGGAACTCTAATGACCAAAGTGAACCATATAAGTGCCTGAGATGTCATATATTTTCTGAAATCTGCCTAAGTTAGTTTATAAACCCATGGTAATAAAAGTCAATAAGCATTCTTGAAGCTTTGTAAGAGAGGCACTATAATCACAAAGCTAAGTGTACCTATTTATAATTCCATAAAAAGAACAGTTGAAGAATATAGAAGAATGACCCTATAACATGATATCCAATTCCCCAAAGGCTTAACATGATATTTTCCTAAACAAAGAAAGTTTGCTACCCAGGGACAGATCCTTTGTGTTAATCATTAGGAAGAATTTTGGTACCTTTGTGGCTATTTAAACTGAAAATACAGAATCTGTTTCTGGTCTGTGAAAACTGAGAATACCAAGGAAATTATGACAAGGAATGAAAAAAATTCAAAATTTGTCAACTGAGCTGAGATTATGGCTCTGTAGAAAAAGTGCAAGTATTCAGTCCTTCAGCACACACATAATAGCCTGATGTGGCATGTGCCTGTAACACCAGCATATGGGTTGTGTAGGGGCCAGAATCAGGAGGATTCCAGGGTTTTTCTGGCCATCCCTTCTAGCCAATACAACAAGCTCTAGGTTCAGTGAGACTTCCAGTCTAAAAAAATAAAGAACAATAGAGGAAGACAACTGAAATAGATCTCCGGCTGTCACATATGTACACACAGTGCACACAACACATACGCCTTGTACGTTTAGAATTAGTATATATAAAATAAAAATTCATGAAATATTACTAAAATGGACGGGATAGAAAATTGATTTGCTATTTAAGATCATTCCAAATAAAGGTGAAAAAGCAATATGAAACGGAGTGTGTACGAGATATATTTGTGGTTTTTTACAGTGATAACGGCCACATACAAATGATGAAAATGGTAAAGGCAAACAAACAACAGTAAAAAACAGGCAGAAGTGATATAAGAAGCAGAGAGGGTCTTTAAAAGTGACAATACTAATTATGAAAGGCAGAGGCGATACTGAAAATCTTCCCAGAATAAGGCGAAAGACACAAAATCCCAACATATGTGACAAAACAATCTTAGACATGGAAGTATGTTTAGATGTGTCAAAGTGTGTCCTAGAATTGCAAAAAAAAAGCGGTAATAGTAAACAGTTTAAAAAAGAGTTGATAACATGTTGTCTCAACTAGAAGAATCATTAAAAATACAAGGAAACACATAAATACAAGAGTCTGGATGCTTGGGAACTGAATCATCAGAGATAATGAGAGGAGAAAGATTAATAGCAAAAGAACCAATTGTCAATAATAGAACTACTAACCTGAGCACTGACAGCCAATGACTCTATTATTAGAAATGTAGACAAAATAAAGGAATGAGCAGAGTTCATGACCTACCTTCTGCACCAAAGCACCTCTGTAGAAAATATTTGCATAGTATCAGTTTTCTACATTTCAGAAATTTAAACTTTGAAATGTTTTCCAAGTCCTCAGTAATCAGAGCTGATAGTGTTCTTAAAGTCTTCAACAATACTAAGATTCAAGTTGCTGAGATGATGAATAACATACCTGGATTCGCATAGTAGTACTGACATGCCAACACGGGCCCCCACACTTTCAAGTTTCACCTTATTTCTCATGTATTACACTAACCACAGTTACAGGAGATTTGGCCTCCACGATGACAGTAATGGTTCTGGAACTGTAGAACAACACACACTGGGCTGCTGAGAACACGCTCCATAAACAAAACTGTTCTGTTCTGTAGACAGAAGCTGCTCTGTGTCACATACTGTCAGAAAGGAAGAACAGCTGGCTTTGTCCTCACACAATTGTCTAGAGAACACAAAGACAATCTTCAGGGTTGATGAAAATTATTTTCTAGTTGTGGAATGGTTCCTTTATCAGCTGAGTAACTGCATTGATCATTCCAGACTGTCTTCTTTGCTTTGCTGTTAGAGGCAACACTAAACCCACATTTTATCCCAGAGTAGCTGATAAAGAGTTATGTATCATTAAAAACAAATAAAAATAGAAACCAGGAAGTTTTTCTCAGAACCATAAAATTGCACAGTTCTAATTCTTTTAATATGGAGTGAACTCAATTTTGGCGTTTCCCATATATGTTTATTATGTGTTTTTCCAGGTACTTATTTATGCACAATAGGAAAATCCAGGTCCAGTGACATGATTTAGCAATAGAAGCATTTTCCACTCAAGCTGTAGAACCTGAGTTTGTTCCTAAAACTCAGAGTGGAAAGACAAAAGCAAATCTTGGAGGATATCTTGTGATCTCTAAGGTGAACATGTGCACCACACTCATACGTATACCATACACACATACACACATACACACATACACACATACACACACACACACACACTCACAAACATACATAAGCACATGTATACACACACTGATATACAGTACACACACATCACACACTCACCCCCCCACACACACACGTGAACACATTCACATACACTCTCACACACCATATACACACACCTTACAAACTATCACACAAACACACACACACACACACACACACACACACACACACACACACACTGTAATAATAAAATAAAACTTTTTTAAAAAAACAAAGTACAGATAACTATAACTTGCTTTTAAAATAGTCTGATCTAATGTATTTCAGATAAAATGTTTTCAGTTTATTTTAAATTTTTATAAATATATTTCTCCACCAGGCAGTGGTGGCATACTTACGCCTTTAATTCCAGCACTCAGGAGGCAGAGGTAGGCAAATCTCTGAGTTCCAGGACATCTAGTCCAGGATGGCCAGGGCTACACAGACAAACCCTGTTTTGGAAAAAAAAAAATCTATTTTCCCAAAGCACAAGTGAATTAACCACTGGTTGTTCTCTGTGGTATGAACTAGTCAGTAATAGTTATGACTCTAGTTACACTTCTAAATGTACTAAATCCTTCAGATACCTCCATAGCTGTTTTGTGTTACTCAGAGTACATGTTGTAACTGAATTGTATTTTCATGGAGAAGAAAACTAATTACTTCCAGTGCCTTAACCCCTTAAGTGTGTGTTAAAATATACCTGCTGGGTTTTAATAGGCCTGGAATTTACAAAGTTCTCTGTGGTTATGTGATCCTGTCTATAGAATAATATAGAATCCATTGGTTGTTAAAGTGACTAACCTGCAAAATTAAAGGACTGCAATTTAATGACTTCAACAAGGATGTAGCTCAGTGGTTCTAGCAATGAAAATGGTATGTGTGATTCTAAACTTCAGTACACTTTTATGAACTAGACTTTTAAATATAACTGATTTCCTTGCACTGTGGGCTGTCACAGGTGCCACAAGGCAGCACTATGCTTGGTGTCTGAAATGGAAGAATAAATCCTGATAGAGTCTAGAACAGAGCACAACAGCCAGGCACGTAGTCTGTAGCATGAACCTTAAAAGGTCTTATCAGTAGAAACAAAACCAGGAGCCAGGTACTGGGGTGAATGCTGGATGATCAGAGAAGCAGAATAAGCCACAGCTACCTCACCTTGCCAGTTCCTCAGCTGATCCTGTTTCCTCAGACTGGAAGCCTCTGAGTCCTTATCCAAATGGATCTCAGCTGACTGCTTCTTGAAAGCCTGAAAGCTTAACCAGCTAAAAGCTTCTAGTTTCTGGTCTTTATGCCTTATATACCTTTCTGCTTTCTGCCATCACTCCCTGGGATTAAAGACTCACTTTCTGGGATTAAAGGTGTGTGTCACCACGCCTGGCTGTTTCCAATGTGGCCTTGAACTCACAGAGATCCAGAGGGATTTCTGCCTCTGGAATGCTAGGATTAAAGGTGTGTGCTACCACTGCCTAACCTCTATGTTTAATATTGTGGCTGTTCTCTTCTCTGACCCCAGATAAGTTTATTAGCATGCACAATATTTCGGGGAACACAATACCACCACAGCTGTGTAGATGCAGCCCAGTGCAGAATACTGAAAAAGTCTTGCTCAGACCAGGGAAAGCTATGCTGCCCACAGCAGCTTCTCCGTGTTCTACACTGGGCAAGACACAAGACAAAATAATCCAAATAATAAAAAGTGGGAGCTAGGAGTTACTGACCTTTCTGGAGACTAAGTATGCTTTTCAATAACTTTCTAACTTGAGGATTACATTTAAATTCACTTTTAAAAACACATTTGCCCTTTGACCTAACCATGATTCACCCTATCTCTGTGCCTGTCCCATATGCCACGGTGTATTTCCTTCACTTTCTACAAAGACTGACTTCTCTTACATTTTGCAGTTTGGTATCTTGTCAGTCTCCACAGCATACTGTGTATCTTTATTCTATCAGATACGACATTTTCCTGTGTAAACAAAAATGACCATGATTTATCTTAAGTTCACAAACACCATATTCCTTGAAATCATTACAGTTAAGTAATGTAGTCAGACTAAAGAGCCTCTTCTCTTTCAAAGACTGTTTTAAATTTTATTTATTTACTATTGTGTATGGGTGTTTTGCCTGCGCAGACTCTGTATAACACAGGCGTACCTGATGCCTGTGAAGGCCAAGAGAGCTTTAGATTCCTACATGTTAGAGTTACAGATGGTTGTGAGCTGCTGTGTAGATTCTGGGAATTGAACCTGGGTCTTCTGGAAAAGCAACCATGCTCTCAACTATTGAGTCATCTCTCCATATCTCAGAGACTTTTATTTTTTATAATTGTTTTCCCTGCTACCCACCAGTCAGTGATGAACCCCATGTACTTTATTGATCTCAGTAAAAGCCAATAGTTTGGCTTTTATTCATTTATTAAATATCACAAAAACTACTCTTCTTTCCAAATTTCCTGTCTTGAAGTTGGGACTTCTCACAGAGAAAGGTGTGTATCACTCTTCCATGGCCTACCTCTGCAATCATATCCAACTTGAATCCTTGTCAAAATCCATGATAACACAAACATTTCATAGCCAGTAGTTTTTGTTTAGACATCAAATCATCTTCGTTTCTTCACTTAGCTCATGGCTGGTTTTCTTGGAAACTCTCAGAAGTTATGTTGATTATCTCTTCTGTGACTAACTTTGCCACATGTCTTGTACATGTACACATACAATGTTGTGTTACAATTATTTGTTGCAGCAGCTCACCCTATGTCTCTAATTGTGACATTTTCTTGTAACATGAATTGCTAAATAGTCTTATTAATAAAAACCTTGAGCCAGATATTAGGGTGAAAGCTGAATGATCAGAGGATTAGAACAAGCTAGTCACAAGTTCCTACCGATAGGAAATCCTCAGGCCAAAAGAGCTACTTCCTGTATACTCACACTTTATATATCTTTCTGTGCCTTGCCATCTTACTTCCTCTTTCCGCCCAGC
Organism: Peromyscus melanophrys; assembly: GCA_902168415.1. Classification (NCBI taxonomy): domain Eukaryota; kingdom Metazoa; phylum Chordata; class Mammalia; order Rodentia; family Cricetidae; genus Peromyscus; species Peromyscus melanophrys. Next base: position 18,589 of record CABHPR010137145.1, on the reverse strand, counting down.
TACATCACTTCCTCTTTTGACCCAGCTCTATCATTTCCTGTCTGTCTGAATAGACCTCCACATCTCTATGGTTAACTAGTGCTGGGATTAAAGGCATGTGCCACATGTCTGGCTCTGTTCCCAGTGTGGCCTTGAACTCACAGAGATCTGGATGAATCTCTGCCTTTGGAATGCTAGGATTAAAGGCTACCACTGCCTTTAATATAGTGGCTGGCTTTTTCCTCTGATACCCAGATAAGCTTTATTTGTTAGAGCACAAATAATAAAATATCATCACATTTTCTTATAGAATCCCTATTTCTAGTCCTTATTCAGTGTTAGGATTGAGATATGAAGGATCCCACAGAGGTTCACATAACAGGGAGTGTGGTTGCTGCTGAGTTCTTGGAAAGTCATTGTATTCTAAAGGCTGTGACCCAACATGATGGGCTCATGACCCAATGATGTGATGGAGAGGTAGAGAAACTAGCCCATGAACCCAGCTGGAGTAAGTAGGCTACATCCTCACTCTTCCTTCTCTTTACTTCCTGCTGCAGGGAGGTGAACCATTCTGCTCCACCACCATCATGTTCTGCTCCACCACAGCCTAGAAATACCCACATTTACCAACTGTGGCCTGAAAGTTTTGAATCCACAAGCTAAGAGTGAATCTTTCTTTGTTTCCCTTATGTACTTCTTGCTGCAACAACAACAACGAAATCTATTACACTTTCAGGGTTGAGGATGTTACACATGGAATAAAAACCTGGACTTCCATACTCTCCTTTCATTTTGTTTTTGTGATAAAATGTAAGTATATATGGATTTTTTTTTAATTTTTAGGATGTCTCAATCCATGTCAATTGTTCCACTGCAAGCACTTCCCTTTAAAAGTAAGAGAAAACTCCATCAATTTTTTAAATGAAAAAGATCAATTTTCTAAATGAAAAAGTTAATATGCAACTTAAAATTTTATGAACAAGAAGTGTTCAAAAATGCCTTAGAGTTCTAGCTCAACTGCTAAGTGAGCTAGAACTTCTTGACGACACGTTGTTTTCTACCATGGTGTGAGATGGATAACACAGTTGGGCATGTCATCTGCAGTACCTCATCCCCTGGTGTGATAGTGAAAGCTGGGGAAGGGAAGACTGAGGCAGCTAGGGTACTGGACAAAGCAGGGCAGATGCCATGCAAGTAACTAGGTAAAATAGAGAATCCTGAGTCCACCATCATATAAAAAAGTGTGTGGTGCTATATTGTGCACCCCAATAAAACTTATCTGGGGATCAGAGGACAGAGCCAGCCACTAGATTAAACATAGAGGTCAGGTAGTGATGACACATACCCTTAATCTTATCACTCGGGAGACAGGGATCAGTCTGGATCTCTGGCAGAGCCAGGCATGGTGGCACACACCTTTAATCCCAGCACTTGAGATCTCATGCCTTTGCTTGGGAAGTGCACACACCTTTAATCCCAGGAAGTAAGATGGCAGGGCAGAAAAAGGTATATAAGGCCTGAGGAAACAGAAACTTGCTCTCTTTAGACAGGATTTTTTAGAGGTAAGCTAGTGGCCAAAGCAGTTCAGCTGAGACCTCAGGGGTGAGGACTCAGAGGCTTTCAGTCAGGATTTGTGGAAATAGGATCGGCTGAGGAGTTGGCGAGGTGCGGTTGGCTGTGGCTTGTTCTGCTTCTTTTATCTTTCAGCTTTCACCCCAATATCTGGCTCTGGGTGTTTTTTTTTTATTAATAAGATGGTTTAGCAATTTGTGTTACAAAAGTGTTTTGATTCACACTTTTTCACTTTCTGAAGTGATTAAGTGCATTATATCCTATGTTGAAACTTGCAGCCCTTCTTGGGATAGAGAAAAAGTGCAACTTATAGTGTTAAAATATTTTGATACAAACTGATTTTTTAAATTTTATGCCTAAAATGTGCATATATTTTAAGTTTCTAATTCAGACAAATCTCAAAGTTGTTCCTTAAAGTTTCTAAAATAGAACAGAACCATAAAAAAATCACTATTATACTCTAGGACATGAAAATTAAAACTAAAGAGCAAATATTTGACAAGTAATAAAAAAATCATAAAAAAAATACACTGTATCATCTAGAGCTCTTCTTGATGAAACAATGGGTAAACTTTCTAACTGTTCTCAATACTCTATGAAAAAAACTACATAAAGTCATATTAGTAAAGACAAATGCTGAAAATTAAATGTATTCATTTTAAAGAAAATATTAAGTTGGAAATACTCATTCCCTTATTTAAAAGATATTTTAAGGCGTACTTTATAACTCTCTTATTGTTAGGGTGCACAGTAACAAATCTTTTGTAGGGGATGTAACCACAGTGTCTTGGACAAGGGAAGACGGGATTATTTTGAAGGTATAAGGAAGTGTTCTAATACTGCAGGCTTTGCACATTTGTAAAGTTATTGAACACATATGAAATGCACACTTTTAAGTCTTCTTCACCTGTGCCCACGGCTCACATGCTGTACAGGATAACAGCCCCTGCACTCTCACATGCTGTACAGGATAGCAGCCCCTGCACTCTCACATGCTGTACAGGATAGCAGCCCCTGCACTCTCACATGCTGTACAGGATAGCAGCCCCTACACTTAGCACCTCCATCTACTACAGCAACTACTTGTCATCTCACACCATCCCTGTTTACACTTCGCAGATATTTTTGCTTTTTTCTTTTAAAACAATGCCAATAAATTACCTCTGGGTGTTTGAACCAACTTTTATTCTATTTGTTACCTCTCCCTTCTGTTTACAAAACACTTAAAAGATGTTTAAAAGAATCAATACAAATGCGTCCTCCTACGCAAAGCCCCCAAGACTCATCCTCAGTTAAATTCTTCTATAGACTCTTAGAGTTGCACAACTTTACAAGGCCAGCAAACAACGCCACCTTCCAACCAATAACAACTGAGCAAATAAATCCAATAATTGTCTGGCTCTATAAAGAAAACTACAAATGCCGGTTTAGAGTTTAAATTCTCAGGAGGCAGAGCCAGGCAGATCTCTGTGAGTTCGAGGCTAGCCTGGGCTACAGAGTGAGTTCCAGGAAAGGCACCAAAACCAAAAACCAAAAAAAATGTGGGAAAAAAAAAAAGAAATTTAAATTCTCTATTTAATTGATTGAAGAACCAAAAGATTATCAAACCTTCCATGAAGAAAGTTTGGGAGTTTTAAAACATTTTGAGTTAACTACTTCCTCTAGATGCTCTTTAATTCATGTTTTGAATGTTCTGCACATCTCTGTACACACAACATACACAACTAAGCAATACAGATTTGTACACTTGTAAAAACAGATAAGATTAATGATTTATGTATTACTTATTATTTCAGTTTTGATGAGCTCCATTATTTAATAACTTAAAAAACAGGGTCAGACATTATAATTTACCACTCTTAAACATTTATTTCTGGGTTTCCTTAAAACCAAATCTTCTCATATCAGTATACACTAATATAAATTCAATTATTAAACATCTTCTAGAAAAATATTACTTGAATAAAAGGATTTGCCTATACTTTTATTTATGTCTTATTGGCTAATAAAAGGAAATGTTGAAAATGAGGCTTTGAGAAATAAGAAACTAAAGGCACAGTTTTCTGTAAGTAATTCCTGACCAGTTGGGTCATGTTTGGCTTAGATCCACTGGAGAGACTGTTTTAGAAATGTACTCTCTGCCTGTGATTTTTATGGCAAGTGCTTAAGGTATAGAATGTGTTCCATATTACTTATGATCATAGTGTGCCAAACTAATGAATTAAAAATAGTTAATGTGGGAAGTCAAAAAGAAATAAAAGATCTTTGCCAAATTGGAAGAGAATGGACTCAGACATGCCTCCTCGGTACGGAACAGAAACATTCATCATGTGCTCTCTGTGTGCGCAGGATCATGACAGTGAGGGTATAAATAATTTACTACAGATGTTAATGTAAAAATGCATTTTTATTTTCACAAAATTCTCACACTTAAAAAAGTGTTTCTGTTTGTGACACATTAGTGATTCCAGTGTATTTTCTAGTATCTTACTATAAAATAGATTCTGGCATGAATAAAAGAAATTTCAGCAAAGTAGATTTAAATGCCATATAAGTCCAGGTGTGTGTTTGGAAAGCTGCAGCTCAGACAGATCCCTCAAGACATCTTCTCTTCAGGAGCCCTGATTCTGCTATTTCCCAGGGGCCAGAGGATTACTCTGTTCAATGCCAGATAGGAAAACATATTTCACATTTGCATTTGTTTATTACGAGTTAGATGAATTTTCTTGCATGCAAATAAAAAGAGTAGTTTAGAACAATGAAACTTCAGAAACAGATAACAGATAAAAGTAAAACTAAGATTTGCAAATGTGAGAGATAATAAATACTGGTTCCAGTAGATGTCAAGCCAAAAATATACCACTCTTCAAGGTTTTCCTAATTGGCCATATACAGAGGATACAAAGTACCCCGCTCTGTTTCTTGATTGTCTTGAGCTTATTACTCACAGTGAGATTTGTCATTTTCTATGTGTGCTGATGAGAAGCTTCATGGTTTTATTTTAGGTATGCTGCTGTGGGATGTTCTGTATGGCAAATGTGTTGCTAATAAAACACTGATTGGCCAGTGGCTAGGCAGGAAGTATAGGCGGGACTAACAGAGAGAATAAAAAGAGCAGGAAGGTGGAAGGAGACGCTGCCAGACACTGCCAGCCACTGCCAGACGCTGCCAGACGCTGCCAGCCACCGCCAGGACAAGCAGCATGTAAAGATGCCGGTAAGCCATGAGCCATGTGGCAAGGTATAGATTTATAGAAATGGATTAATTTAAGATATAAGAACAGTTAGCAAGAAGCCTGCCACGGTCATACAGTTTGTAAGCAATATAAGTCTCTGTGTTTACTTGGTTGGGTCTGAGCGGCTGTGGGACTGGCAGGTGAAAGAGATTTATCCTGATCGTGGGCCAGGCAGGAAAACTCAAGCAACAGTATGCCATATATTGTTTCGAGTGAACATGTGAAGCAAAATAAGGTTTTACACCCTGTTTCCCATCACCCTTCCCCACACAAACAATGCATAATGAAATATTTCTAAAAGAGGAATTAACTTAAGTTTTGTGCATGGTGACAGATATGGATCTATTTGCATTCTTCTACATGTTGGTGAACTCAAAGACCTCAACATAAATCCAGTTACTCTGAACCTGATAGAAGAGAAAGTAGGAAGTAGTCTTGAACGCATTGGCACTGGAGAACACTTCCTAAATAGCACAGACACTGAAAGAACCAATTAATAAATGGGACCTCTTGAAACTTAGAAGCTTTTGTAGGGCAAAGGACATGGTCAATAAGACAAAACGACAGCCTAGAGAATGGGAAAAGATCTTCACCAATCCCACATCTGACAGAGGGCTGATCTCCAGAATATATAAAGAACTCAAGAAACTAGACATCAAAATACCAAACAGTCCAATTAAAAAGTGGGCTCTAGAGCTAAACAGGGAATTCTCAACAGAAGAATCTCAAATGGCCAAAAGACATTTAAGGAATTGTTCAACATCCTTAACCGTCAGGGAAACAAATCAAAATGACTCTGAGAAACCATCTTATACATGTCAGAATGGGTAAGATCAAAAACACTGAAGACAGCTTATGTTGGAGAGGATGTGGAGCAAGAGGAATACCCCTACACTGTTGGTGGGAATGCAAACTTGTACAGCCACTTTGGAAATCAGTATGGCAGTTTCTCAGAAAATTGGGAATCAATCTTCCTCAAGACCCAGCTATACCACTCTTGGGCATATACCCAAGGAATGCTCAATCATACACAAGGACACATGCTCAACTATGTTCATAGCAGCATTATTCGTAATAGCCAGAACCTGGAAACAATCTACATGCCCCTCAACTGAAGAATGGATAAAGAAAATGTGGTACATATACACAATGAAGTATTCAGCAGAGAAAAACAATGACATCATGAGATTTGCAGTCAAATGGATGGAACTAGAAAATATCATCCTGAATGAGGTAACCCAGACTCAGAAGGACAAACTTGGCATGTACTCACTCATAAGTGGATACTAGATATAAAGCAAAGGATAACCAGAATGCAAACCACAGCTCCAGGGAGGCTAGCTAGTAAGGAGGACCCAAGGAAGGATGCATGGATTGCCCAGTGATGGAGCAATGGATGAGATCTACAAGAGCAAACTGGGGGTTAAAAGGGGGTACTCGAGGGCAAGGGACAGGGCAATCTTAGAGCTGAAAATGATGTCATTTTAACAATAAAAATTACCCATATTTTGTAAATTCAACTTGTTTAAATTACTTGAGGCTCAGCTATAAATGGCTGAAAGTACATCAGCATCTGACTAAAGAACTCACATAAATTATGATGACAACTCATGAATGGAACACATGAAATTAGATTAACTGATGGCAATTGAACAAAATCAGGCTTATTACTACTGAGTAATTATTTGAAACCACCTGCATATGCGAAACATCACTTAAATCCATTTTAAAGAAATTCATAAAAAGTTCATAAAGAGTTTAGAATTTGAAGCGCCGTTTCTGCTATTTAAGCATTATGCCTAATCTTACCATCAAAGAAACCACACAAGGACCTCATCATCCTCACGCTGACTAGGTGACTACAAAGGTTAATCCCATATGTGAAATGGTCTCCAAATTTTTCAGTGGTTCAATATTTTCTGTTATTGATCCATTATTTTTAGAAATTATTTACTATTTTATGTTTGTGAGTGTTTTGCCTGACTGTATGTCTATGCATCATATTTATGCCTGGTGCTTGCAGAAGTGAGAAGAGAATTCAGATCCCTCCCTGGAGCTGGAGTTGCAGAGGTTTGAGTAGCCATGAGGGTGCTGGGAATTGTACACAGGTCCTCTGGAAGAGTGGTCAGTGTGCTCAATTCTTAGCAAACAAAGGGAAATGAAAAATGGAGATCTAATGATATTTCTTTGCTTTTTTTCTATTTTTGAGCATTGATGTCATATTATCACTTAATTTACTAATTCTAAAATCTGCAAATGGCATTCTAAGGTTTTAATGTATCAATAAATTATAAAGCTTTAGGAGCACCTATTTACTTTGTGAATATGCTGCCTTAGCAAGAGTTAGTTTGTTTTGGCCATTTACAAGACCAGACTTAGCATCCTCTGTGTATATTTTAACATATGTTTTTGTAGGCTTAAAATCACCAGGACATAGAAGAAAATGAAAAGTTTTTTTTTTTTTTAAATCATTCTTTTATACACGATATTGGAGAATACACAGTACTTATCTTCCATTATGGTAAGACATTTATTTCACCAACAATAGAGGTTACAGATGTGTTAAGAGAAATTAACGTGGAAAATAAAATAGCAAATGTACCATTGAGCAGAAAAAAAACTCACTTGTTTTCATTTATTCTTACTAGAGAAGGAAAGTTTAATTTTAAAGAAATGGAAAACTTTAAGGAATGCCAAAACAGGATTTTTCCATGTATCAGTGCTCTTTGGCATACACTCTATATGTATTTATCCAGATGTTAAGAGTGGGAATTATGAGATTTAATGATAATGAGATGCATTTGAAGAATAGAACAGTTATGAAATGAAAATAGACGACTAATTTTGAAAACAAAGTTCTTAAAGGAATCCAGGATCATATTGTACAATAAATGTTAACTCACATTAGGGGCAAAGACACAAGGACAATATTGCACTTCTATACCTGAATTATTAGAGTATAAGGAAAAATCCTAAAGATGTATTTCGCCACTTGTTGATACTGAAAAGACACATTTTGATAACATGGCTTCCATGCATTTTCTGACTGTATTCAGGCTAATGTTAAGTGAGATTGTTGATAAAGTAAGGCAGGGTCATGTGGGAGGAAGAAGCAGCACTCTGATTGCTGTTCAGTTCCATGTATGAACTGTGCAGCCTTAGGTAGATGACTCCTTGTCCTCAACTACAAAGGGAGATATGTAACCAGCTTCCCATCATTGTCACAAGTGTCTGAGAAAAGATTTTCTTTTGTTTTCCTTGAAGTTTTGAAGGTTTCAATCAATGGTTGGCTGTCTTAGTACTTTGTAGGCTTTGGTGAGGTAGCATATCACTCTGGGAATTATCTGGCAGTGCAGAGCTACTCAGTTCACGGCTAGGAAGTAAAAGAGAATAGGAAGAAGAAACTCGGGTTCACAGTCTCTCTAATAAGCATTTGGTCAATGATGGAAGCCTTCTATTAGGTTCTATATCTTAAAGTCTCCATCATTTCCTAATAGTTTTATACTGGGGCTTAAGCCTTCACTACTTAGATCTTTGAGAAACATTTAAGACACAAAATTCAGCAATGAATAAATTCACTGCCCTCAAAGACTATCTGCCAGCCAATTGAAATGACTGTGAATGCTATAATTCTGAGAACTCTGGTATGACACACCATTTACTTGGTTGATGATAATTATAGTAGCCATCAATGCTGGTACATGTGGTGATACTTCATTTGTGTTGAAATGTGATATTTTATTTGTATGTTAATAAATAAAGTTGCCTGGAGATCAGAGGTCAAATAGCCATAAACGGAAGTCCTGCAGTGGCAGCACATGCTCTTAATCTGATCACATGGCAGACAGAGTCTCTGTGTGGTCAAGGACATAGCCAAGCATGGTGACACATGCCTTTAATCCCAGTACCAACCATAGAGACCTGGAGGTCTGAACAGACAGGCAGTGATGAGGAAGTCATGTGGCTGGGCTTAGAACCAATGAGAAGGCAGAATAGGAAGGCAATAAAAGCATAGGTTACACAGAAAGAAGCTCTCTCTGGGGAAGCAACAGCAGCAAGGTGGTAAGCTAAGGCTAGTCTTGGCTCTTCGCTAGTTCTCTGATCTCTTTGGCTATTACCTCTGTATTTGGCTCTGTGTTTCTTATTTAAAAAGACTGTTTAGAAATTCGTCTACAGGTACAAGTGTCTATCTGCATAATATCCTCTCCTGTCTCAGAAACGACGTTATTTGATGGTGTCTCAAAAAAGTGAGTGAATCTGGAAAACATCATTTTGGGCATTGTAACTTAGGTTTAGAAATACAAAAACACATAACTCTCTTATGTGCTAATCCTAGCATCTAATTGTTAAGTATGTGTGCCTAGGAGGGAGAAAATCTGGGGCTGGAAATGAAAAAGGCTCTGGGGAAGAAGGGTGGAAGGACGATAGAGCAAAGTGCGAGGGACAAAGAGATGAGGGAATAGCTGGGGAGGAGGAGAATGAGCCCAAACAAGTGGGTATGAAAGCCCTACATGGAAACTACTACTTTGTAAGCTAATTTTTATGGGTAATAAAAATTAGATAATAATAAAGAAAAAAGAGGCTGTAATTATTAAACAAAGGCCTGTTGCTCCCTACTGAGAAAATAGGAAAGAAGACCTTTCTGCAAGCCCTTGCCTACTACAGGTTCCAGCTGAAAAAAAAGAATTCATTTGGGAGGGCCTACACTGCCAAGTCATTAAACAACTGCTTAGTGCAGCGTTTTCTCAGGACGAGCCCTCAGAAGCCAATTTAGCTGCGATCCAAAGGGCCGGGCTCCATTCTGAGCTGGTAGCAGAGATGTGCATCATCAACCGTGCGATACGGGTTTTGCAGGCATGAACGATGTACGAATGAAGGGGTCCTGGAGTCTTGCGCTGCCATTCCAGAGAGCTGCTGAGATCAGACAGCGTGTGGGGGTGTTTAGATCTCAGTGAGGCTTCCCTGAGAGCTGTGTGAAGCTATGAAAATGAAGCTGTTGCAATGGACACCCCAGGATTCTACCAGGAATGTCCACCGTGGAAAGCTGAATGGGTGCCGTGGAACCAGCTCGAGGGAGGGGCTTCCTGTGCATCAGATAGCCGAACTGCAGAGGCAGGACTGTCTGAGCTGTCCGAGCTGATGAAGCCCAGAAGATTCCATCACAAGCTCCCAGATGCCAGTCATGGAACTACAGATTGGGTGTTTCCCTGCCAGTTTCAATCTTGCTTTGATCTGACCATCCCCTGCCATGACCTCATCTTTTTGCAATGGGAATGCTTACTCTGTCATTATATGTTGGAAGTATGTAGCTTTTTTTTTTTCCCAAAAAAATAAGAGCTCAGAATTAAGGGAGTTTCCTGAGTCTTGGAAGAGACTCTGGCCTCTTGAACAGTACTGGATTCTTTTTTTTTTTTTAGATTTATTTATTTATTTATTTATTTATTTATTTATTTATTTATTTATTTATTTATTTATTATGTATACAGCGTTCTGGTTGCATGTATCCCTGCAGGCCAGAAGAGGGCGCCAGATCTCATTACAGATGGTTGTGAGCCACCATGTGGGTGCTGGGAATTGAACTCAGGACCTCTGGAAGAACAGCCAGTGTTCTCAACCTCTGAGCCATCTCTCCAGCCCCCAGTATTGAATTCTTAAACACAATGGGGAATTTAGAAGTTGGAACAAATACATCTTGCAGCATGAGATGGCCATGAGCCTGTGGTGGCAAAGGTCAGAATGCTATGGACTGAATGTGAAATATCCGCATATTTCCGTGTGTTTGAATGCTTGGTCAACAGATGGTAATGTGACTTAGGTGGACTTAGAAGGCTCAGTGAGCCACTGGAGACAGGGCTTGAACCGCAGGGTTTGTGTTTTGTTTTTGTTTTTCCTGAATACTTACTTTTATTTAGTTAATTTCCATGTGAGTATATACGTGAGCGTGCATGAGCATGGTGTGGTGCATGTGTGAAGGTCAGAAAGCAACTTGTGGGAGTGGGCTCTCTCTCTTCACTATGAGTCCCAGGGGAAAATGCTGATCACTGGGCTCTGTGGTGAGTACTTTCACTCACTGAGCCACCACACTGGCCCAGGCCTTGAGGATTTATACACTGGCCCCACTTTCTGTCCACCCTCAGCTTTCTGACCGAGAACGCAATGGGACCAGCTAGGATCACGTCACAGCTGTCAACCTCCCACCATGGTGACTAAAATCATCCTTCCTTCAATTGCTTCTTGTCGATTTTTGATTGTAGCAATGAGAAAAGAAACTAATATGCTGGCAATGTATTTCCAGTGCGGTGAATTTCTACCAATGAGAAAAACTGCCCATTCTGTTGTTATTATATCTATTGCCTAAAATGGTGGTGATTCTTAAACTTTTTTAAGTTTGCACTTATTTTAAGGTAAATGGTACTCTTCTAAATATCTTGTTATCTAGATCATTACATTAAAAAAAAGTGGATAAAGATCCACTTTATTTTGAGAAGCTTTTGGGACAATGGAATCATGAGATTTGCATGATACCCTTGGACTAATTTTGGACATCCTGGGTTATTGCACAAGCAGATTAAGAAGTCCTGGCCTATATCATTCAACACTGTCAGCAGGAACACATATTGTCTACTTTTATAAACATCTGGCTACAATGAAGTATTCAAGTAGATACAATGACATTTTCAGCAACTTTGAGTCATAATTTAATGACTTTTTTTTGTGGAAAAGTGATGTCTGTGAAAAATTTTGTTTTGATTTGCATAATCCATTGTGTTTCCACAAATAACTTTTTATGTGTTTCTCAATAGCTGCTAAAGTGTTTCACATTTCTGATTCTTAAATTTAAGTCATTCAATTGATTATTTTTCTTCTGATAGAATTTTTGCCTGAATATCATTTTATTAGAACCAGAATTGATCTGGCATGTGGCTGTTCTACCCAGTGGGCATTTGCATAATGCTAAACATTTGCTGTTCATGTTTGTTGTTCACACCCATCGAGTTCCTTTAGCCTTCTCCCTTCTTACTCATCGGTTGGCATAGCTGAAAAGATTCAGTTCATTTGAGTAAATCAATACCACATTTTCAGAAGAACATTTCTATTCTTCATGTATTCTTTGTCTTACCACCAACATTTTAGAAGCTTTTTTGACACAAATAAACCCAGAATTAATCTTAATACAATTTTAAAGAGAACTATAGGAACAGTGGTGATCCTCTTACTGCTTTTTTGAGGGTAAAAAAATGGATCCTGAAAATGTATTTTATTATTCATCTAAACAATTAATACAGGTTTTATTCTATTAGTTTACAGGAATTGGCAGAGGAAAGTTTTGAACAGTGAACTGGAGACAGGAAAGAACTCTGTACAGAAAACTTGGTGATGTAATCTAGAAGTTTTTGCTAGACACACCAAAGTCTGCAGAAAATGAACACTTAATTTCCATGTTTAGTTTTGTCTTGACATGCTGATGTTTCTATCAATATAAATTAATTTTACACCAAATTCACTTTATAGTTTTCTGCAAATCTTCCTGAACAGTTGGGTGTAGACATTAGATTCGGAGACTTCCTTAGTGACCTACCACATAAATATTCTTGGAGAATGAGATTTGGTGACCTAGGTACACTCCACTTTCTCCCTCATGTAAATTATACATTTTCACAAAACAAAATAGTACAAAACACACATGTAAGTCAACACAAGCATAAAGGCGCTGAATGCCAATGTTATAATACAAAGTTAGCAACTGTAATATTTTGAAATTGAATATAAAAAATAATTATTAAATATATTTGACATTCGATTTATGAAAAATACTCTGAATATAGTATGCCTAATGTGGTTTTAAAGTATTTTTCAATGGTTTAAAACAACAAAATATGAATTTCATTTTCCAGAAAGGACTTTCTATGTTAAAAAATTAATTAGATGCAAACACATAAATAATTTAACCAGAAGTTAAATCCACCTGCTAGAATAAGCATTGTCTCACAGCCCTGCAGGGCTGCTACCTGTATTTTCTGTTTTTAAGAAATTTTCACCATTAGAATAAGAATACAGCAAAACAGCTCACTTTACTCAGTACATTTTTGTTAATATTTCTGCTTCTTGCTTTGAGACAGAAGTATCAGATTGTACAGATTGAGGAAACTGAGAAATATAGACACATTTTAGTAAAGAAACTAAAGGGTTAAATTTAAAGTTGAAAGATAGCTGTGTAGCCATAGAGGAGAAATGAGGCATTGATTAATCTCATTTATCTTATTTCTCTGCTTTTCATCTTAGAAAAGGAGAAAAAGAAGTTCTCTGGAACAAAAGTGGATAAGAAATAATTTTAGTTGTTGAAACCATAAAGTAGCATAGAAAACAAAGTAGAAAGTTTACAGAGGCCAAGGAAGAGACGGGTATAAGATACTCCCACACTGTATTGGTTTGGAAGGCACGAAGGGGTCAAAGAGAGCAGCTGAGGCTGGGCACCACATGGAAAGAATTGGATATCCTGCAGAGAGGCCAGAAGGCTGTTTGTGAAGGTCCAGCTTCAGGTGCAGTGGCGACCCCAGGGTCAAAGGAGTCATGGAGAGAAGCTGAGGTTTGGTATCAAACAGAAGGCTCAGGTTCCCTGCAGAGAGATCAGGAGGTAGAGATTGGCAAAGGCTCCATCTCAGTTGCAGTGGAGATGCCAGTACTAGGGGATGACTACCAAGGAGAGTTGCGTATGTGGAACTGAGCTGGCAAGAAGCTGCCAGACACACTGGATGTGCTGCGGCATACCTATAATACCCTACAGATGCGACAGTCTTGTCCAAGCTTTAGATGTAAGAAGAGACAGGGAGAAAAGCAGAAACAGACAAAACACAGAAAAATTAAACTTACAAAATGTGCATTCTTTCTTCTGGACTAGGTAAAATCTGCCATGCTGAATCAAAAAATCTGTGACGATCACACACATGAGACCCTCATGAGGTGAGTCCCCTTAACGGAGGCACATCAGGCTTTGGGGACTTAAGGGGCTCACGGGGCAGAGATAATGGGCCTCCAGGAGCCCCTCACAGCACCAGAGGAAGCTTGCCCAAGTAAGGGAGAAATTGCAATGGAAACTGCAGATGCAAATAGAACTCTCCCATTAGCTTTGATTTGGCAGGAAAGAGAGAACAGAGGAAGGACGAGATGAAAGCGCAGGCTTCTTACAGATGGGGACGACAAGACATAGTTGAAAAAGACAAGACTTACTGGAGTCACATGAAAGCAAATGTGGAAAGATTTGTGTGGATCCGTTTCTAGGGTAACAAACGATAAAAATTGAAATCCTGTGCCTGTGAGCCTCAACATGGCTTTAAATCCCAAACAACACTTTATCCAAAGAATAAACCAGTTACAGGTGGTTTTAACTGCTTTCGGCTGTGGAGGATGATCTTGTGTGGTGAGAACTACCCTAGCTGTTCCTCCAACACAATGGCCAAGGTTGTCTATTGGTAGGGACCATGTGGCACAACCAAATTGAACAAAGTAACAAATTGAATTGCCGATTTGTTGATCTCCTGTTAATGTTTAGAGCCCTTTGGATCTAGATGTGGAAGCCCAACATACCTTAATTCATAGCAATGTCATAAAGCAGCAGGGGCTTTTGATGGATATAGAGATACTATGCTGTAGGTAAAAAAAAGATTAAGTTTATTTTGAAGTAGATAGTAATCACCCTGGAGCATACACTGTGCACATCTCTCCTTGTACAAAAGGATGTGCCGCTGAGACATGTTTCTCATAAAATCCCTTGAGAGTTTTGTCCTACAGTGCAAACTGTAAAGGCAGTCAAGTATGCTTAGGTAAAATGGTCCCAAGCAAACGTGAGGGAGTATTTGCCCAGCTCAAGTCCATTTCAGAGTGCAAGTGTGCCAGTAAGAAATTCGGGCAGCTTCTGGAGAGTTACTGCGGCTTCCAGAGGCTTGGATGGGGTGGTGCCTACTATCAGTGCTTCAGTACCCAGTATTAACAGAACAACTGGTGGGTGTAATTGGATCTCTTCACACTGTGCATTGAATCTGTTAATAATTACTGTTCCTGGATTCTCGTTTGTTTGTTTTGTTCTGTTTGCATACCCTTAGCTGCTGAGTCCTGTTATCTGGTGATTTCAGTTAGATAGCCTTCATATATGTATATACATGTATGTGTGTGTATGTAAATATGTATCCATACATGCTTTAGGAAGCTTTAGCTGTATTAGGTTTCCATACTGCACCTCACACGGCCCTTAATTTTACCTGTCTCTTCCCCTGTTTCTTCCCTGGACCTCCTCTCCCTCTCCCTCCCCACTTGGTCCTCCCGTGCCAGCCCTCCCCTTCTATCCATAACTATCTATTCTATTTCTCTTTCCTAATGGAATCCCCCCCCATTCCCTTACTCTATACCCAACCTCTGTGGTTCTACTGATTGTCTAGTTCTATCCATTTACCTGCAAATTTCAGCTGAGAAATACTTCATGTGTATCACATTCACATTTTCTTTATCCGTTCTTCTGTTGAGGACATCCAGGTTGTTTCCAATTTCTGGCTATGATGAATACAGCACCAAAGAACATGGTTGAACAAGAGTCTCTGTGTTAGCTGAGATGTGTTAACATCTTAGTGGTTAGCTGGATCTTGAGGTAGATCAATTCCTATCTTCCTTAGGAACGGTCATACTGATTTCCACAGTGACAGTACAAGTTTGAATTCCCACCAGCAGTGGGTGAGCCTCCCCCTGACTCCTTATCTTTCCAGCTTGAGCTGCCACTTGTTTTACTGATCTTGCAATTGTGGTGTGTGTGTGAGATGAAACCTCAGATGTTTTTGATTTGTATTTCCCTGATGGCTAAGGATACTGAACATTTCTTAAAGGACTCCAAAACCATTTTGCATTTCCTTCTTGGAGAATTCTTTGTTTAAATCTGTATCCCATTTTAAAATAGTTATTTGTTTTCTTAATATCTAGTGTTTTTGGTTCTTTATATACTTTGGATATTAGTCCTCAATCAGATGTGTAGTTGGCAAAAATCTTTTTCCATTCTGTATAGTGCTGCTTTGTCCAAATGATGATTTCCTTTGCTGTGCAAGAGTTTTTCAGTTTCATGAGGTCCCTTTTATTAATCGTTTATCTTAGTGTCTTTGCTAATGCGGTTCTGTTCAGAAAGACTTTTCCTGTGTCAATGAGTTCAAGGTTATTCCCTACTTTCTTTTCTATCAGGTTCAGTGTGCCTGGTTTTATGTTGAGGTCTTTGATCTGTTTGAACTTGAGTTTTGTGCAGGATAGTAAGTGTGGATCTATTTGGATTCTTCTACATGCAGCTGTCCAGTTTGACCAGCACCATGTGTTGAAGATGCTTTTTTTCCCCAGTGTGTATTTCTGGCCTCGTTATTAAAAATCAGGTGTCCAAAGGTGTGTGGATTTATGTCTGAGTCTTCAGTTTGATTTCATTAATCAATGTGTCAGTTTTTTGTGCCATTGGGATGTATTTTTATTACTATAACTCCATAGTACAACTTCAAATCAAGGATGGAGATATCTCCAGCAGGTTTTGTTGTTGTTGTTGTTGTTGTTGTTGTTGTTGTTATGAAGGATTGTTTTTAAGCTCTCCTGGGTTTTCTGTGTTTCCATATGAAACTGATCATTGTCCTTTCAAAATCTGTGAAGAATTGTGTTGGAACTTTAATAAGGGTTACATTGAATCTGTTAATTGCTTTTAGTAGGGATGCCATTTATACTGTATCAATGCTATAGATTCATAAATATGGGAGATCTATACATCTTCTGACATCTTAAACGAGTCTTTCACTTGCTTGGTTAGAGTTACCCCAAGATATGTTATGTTATTTCAGATTATTATGAAAGGTGTTGTTTTCCTGATTTATTTCTCAGCCATTTGTCATTGGTATATAGGAAGGCTACTGATTTGGGAAAGTTAATTTTGAACCCAGCTGCTTTGCTGAAAGTGTTTACCAGTTGTTAGAGTTCCCTGGTGGGATTTTTAGGGTCATTTATGTATACTATCATATAATCTGCAAATAACAATACTTTGATTTCTTCCTTTCCAATTTGTATCCCCTTGATCTCCTTCAGTTGTCTTTTTGCTCTAGCTAAGACTTCAAGTGCTATATTGAAGAGGAATGGAGAGAGTGAACAACCTTGTCTTATTCCTGGTTTTAGTAGAACTAATTTCAGTTTCTCTCCACTTAAGTTGTAAGTAGCTATAGGCTTGCTGTAAACTGCCTTTGTTATGTTAAAGTGTGTTCCTTGTATTCCCAATGTCTCCAGGACTTTTATCATGAAGGAGTGTAGGATTTTGTCAAAGGCCTTTTCTGCTCTAATGAGATTAACATGTAGTTTGTACCTTTGAGTTTCTTTATATGATGGATTACATTTATTAATTTACATATGTTGAAACATCTCTGCATCTCTTGGATAAAGCCTACTTGATCATTATGGTTGTTTCTTTTGGATGTGTTCTTAGATTCATTTTGCAAGTATTTTATTGAGAATTCTTGCATCTGTATTCATATGAGAAATTGATCTAAAATTCTCTTTCTTGAGTCTTTATGTGGCTTAGGTAACCATGGCATAGTAAAACAAAATGGGCAATGTTCTTTTTGTTTCTATTTTGTGAAATACTTTGAAGAGTATTAGCATTAACTCTTCTCTGAAAGTCTGGTAGAATTCTGCACTAAAACCAATTGCCCTAGGCTTTTCTTCTTTGAATCACTTTTAATTAATTTTTATATTTCACTGGGGGAAATAGGTATGTTTAAATTGATTTTCTGATCTTGATTTAACTTTGATACATGGTATGTATCAAGAAAATTATTCATTCCTTTTGGATTTTACAATTTGGTGGAGTGCAGGTTTTCAAGTGTTTACTGATGATTCCCTGGATTTCATTCTTGTTATAAGTTATGTTCCCCATTTTATTTCTAATTTTGTTAGTTTCGATATTCTATCTTGTTAGTGAATTTGTAAAAAAATTTCCCAATCTTACTGATTTTCTCAAAGAATCAATTCTTTGTTTCATTGATTTTATATTATTTGGTTGTTGTTATAGTTTCTATTTTATTAATTTCAGCCCTGATTAGGCACTTAGTGCTATGAACTTGCCATTTAGATCCTCCTTCATTGTGTCCCATAAGTTTGAGTACATTTTGTATTCAGTTTGATTCAATTATAGAAAGTCTTTAATTTCTATCTTGTCTGATTTTACATTCAGTAGTGAGTTGTTCTTTTTCCATGAGTTTGTAAGATTTCTGTTTATGTTCTCATTGATTGATATAAGGTGTTGATAACACTTTAATTTGTGGTAGTCAGATAGGAAATAGGGTGTTATTTCATTTTTTAATGTATTTGTTGAGAATTTCTTTGTGTCTGAGTATGTGGTCAGTTTTGGAAAAGTCCCATGAGGTGCTGAGAAGAAGGTATATATTCTTTGTGTTTTGGTGAAATGTCATGTATATTTGTTAGGTCTATGTAGTTTATAACATCAGTTAGGTGCATCTTTTCTCCATTTAGTTTTTATCTGGATGACCTGTCTATTGGTAAGAGTGGGATGTTGAATTCTCCTACATGAGTGTGTAGGCAGATTTTTCTGTCCTGACAGCTGGCTCCCAAATAACCACATGGAGACTTCTTATTAATTACAAAGCTCAGCTGATAGATTAGGCTTGTAGCATGAGTCTTAAAAGTTCTTATTAATAAAATCAAACTTGAGCCAGGTGTGGTGGTATTGTGTTCCCCAAAATATTGTGTATGCTAATAAACTTATCTGGGGTCAGAGAACAGGACAGC